>OMLP01043971.1:0-22614 GCA_900302685.1 Spondyliosoma cantharus
AAATGAGAGCTATACACAGAACACACTATACACTTAATTGTTAAATAATGCTAGGTGAAAAGTTACACTCTAGCACACCCCTACTGAAGGGTTTATTTCTCTTCTCCTTATGAGCTCTATATTTGCTACTCTCATTCTTTCCTCCTGTGAAGCCTTGTGGAATTTTGACTGATACTGTCTTTCAAAAGAATGTGATGCATTCTTTGTCAATCCTTGGGGAGGAAGTGTCATAGAATTTGACATGTGTTTGATATGTCAGCTAGAATATGAAGACATTGGTGTTGGAACAGCCAAGTGCTCCCTCCTCAAACACACACGGCTTCAAATAAGCTCCTGAGCTAGAAGCATTCTGGCTTCCCCAAACAGGTGTTTCCATTTGTTTTGTAGTCAACCCACAGATCTGTGCAGTCTAAAGTTCATTTAGAGTTCACTATAAACTATTCACTGTTTCTAAAGAAGATGAAGTGCACTGCCTCTGGGATCAGCTTGACTACCAGACTCTCAGTGATGAGACAGGACCATTGATCATGGAGTTGTTTATGTGGATTCCCTTGGTTACCATCTTGATTCTTTGATTCCCATGTTGGGATCCAGAGAGATACTGTGAAACGTGTCGGTAACATACGATAAACTTCAGAGTTGATGGTATGTGTTGTTCTACCACTGCATACAATATGTTAGCATTTTGGTAATATAATATTCAGATTTTACATTGATATATATATTTGTCTTGAGCCAGATTTTTAGTTTAAGCCAGATTAAAATGGTGTCTAACTTGTCTACATTGACACGTTCATGTTTGACGTTACTCAAACCTGCAGGCCACCAGCTTGTTAACACTTTTACCTTGGGTATCATCCTGAGCATTCTTTTACATCTGCAGTCAGCACCAGCATCAGAGGCATTCAGTCATACCTTCTACTAAAAATGAACCCACTCTTTCTGGCCAGTCAGAAGTAATAATTCTCAGTGGTCATGGAATAATTTATGCAATAAATGGCATCCTGTAGGCAATAAAAGTGTTTGTTAAAGAAACAAGAAATACAGATGTGCAATCGCTGGCACCGTCATCAATACTCAATACATCTGAGCCTTTCTTACCCTCAGGTGTACATAAACTGTAGGTTAGGAACTTCTCTTTAAAATTCAAAAATATGAAATGAACTGTTATCTGTATTGGCCATGAGAAGCTGGTAGCCATATGTTATTGGTACTGTCTGAAAATAATCTATATCATGCACTCTTTACTGTACTGCTGCAGAAATGTCATGGCCTACAAATCTTGTTCTCCATGAAACATGTACGTGATAACAGGTGATTAACAGGTGATTAACACGTGTTGTGTCCTCTTGCAGGGGAGCAGGAACAGCAGCCGGTCCTCCAGTCCTAGTGTGAGGATGATGCCACCTGATAAGACAAGCAGCAGAGGTTACTTCTCCCCTGATGACCCCACAGGTACTCATGACAACTTTCCCACTGAAGTCAGCAACCACATATCAATTGAAGTACGGTGATTGAAAAAAAAACATGACTTGAACCTAAAAGAATGGAGAGATGAATGTGAAAAGATGTAAAATATCTACAGTACTTTCTCTTTACAATGAAACACAACTTGTGGGTACAAAAGACTGTAGAAGAAACTAATCTCAACAACTTGTGCACACTTAGAGTAAGCAGCAGCTGTAGTCCTGTATTCACAGAAGGGGTTTCACAATTCTCCCAATCCATGGTTTGATTTAACTTATGATGCAAGTGTTTTTCTTTTTTCAGCATTGATAGCTGAGCTATTGTTAAACTCACATCTGGATTTGTAAAAATGAACAGACAGTTTATTTAAGACCTCAACAATTGTCATTTACATTCTAAGTCTTGTTTAAAAAAGATCAGGGTATTTTACAACAACCCTTTGACTTTATCCTGGTGGCTTTTTGCTGGTTAACTAAAAAGATACTAAGACTATGGCAGAAATGAGAATGGTATATACTATGTCTTAATTTCTCACACTTTTTAATTAGAGAAAGATAAAACATTTGGAAAGTTGGAAACAAACACAACATGACTAATGTGTGTTTTATATAATAATTTCTATAATAATATTCACACTTGCATATTCACAGTTATCAGTTATAATTGATAACTGTTAGCAGAAAGCTTCATGTTTCAGAAGTCATGGTTAATAGAAAACACTGAAGGTTAGGACACTCCTGTTAGTTGCCCTTAAAACTGGTGGCTGTAACATCATCAGTGTAATTGTGGACTAATTTGAATCTGTCAGGCTGCACTGGAGACATGTTGTATAGTGTTTATCAATGATTTACAGTACGGTGCTGGCCTGTGTTCAGCCCACGCTGAAGAGGTGGTCAGGAAGTTATCGCTGAAGAAAGACCTGCGGTTCGCAGCCTACACTACCTGTGCAATCAGAAATAACAAACAGTCCTTGTCCTATTGTTCATCTCTTTTCTCAGACACCAACGGCTCAGACAACTCCATTCCCATGGCTTATCTCACCCTGGATCACCAGCTGCAGGTACACCATCCACTCATCCTCCAGCAAACAACACTTCATGAAGCTCATTAATTACCAATTTTCACATAAACTGTAAGCTGCATTCACTCTGCTTTAACTATGTCTTGGTCTTGGTGCTGTTTCCCCAAACCTCCTTCCTCTCAAAGACGAATTAAGTGACATTTAAAATTAATACTACCAACTTCATTATGAAAAGATTATCCCTGTGCCAATGTTGTCTAAAAAGTGCAGTGTGAAAATGAAGACGTAGTGGCAGTATCAGTAAGATATTTGGTGCATGATTATCTGCTCAGACTTTACTCAGAGCTCATATAAATACATTCTGCAGTGGTGCATTTTGAAGTCAATTAAAGTCAGTGTGTTTATTTCCAGCCTCTCGCTCCCTGTCCCAACTCCAAAGAGTCCATGGCCGTGTTTGAGCAGCACTGCAAGATGGCCCAAGAATACCTGAAAGTGCAAACAGAGATTGCCCTGCTCATCCAGAGAAAGTAAGTTTAGCTGCAAAGTTGCTCATTCTCAACTGTTCAGGTCATTTTGTGCTTCTAAGGGTTTTGATTTGGTGTTGATGCAATTCAGTGCACCTGTAAGTAAAGGGAAGTGTTTCTTACTCAAGTTCAACGAATGAAAGAGGTGTATAGAAAGACATCTAGAAGCAACAAGCAAATTTAGCAGACAAATCCGAGGCAACAGACACATAAGCTGTTGTTTGCTGTTGTTGACCCAAGAAGTCATATTTAAAGACTATGTAGGAATCAGCCAAAATCCCTAAATATTCACTGCTTTTGTTTTGAAAGTAAATCCTGTATTTGTCATTACATCCCTGTAAGGATGGTGATGATGCAAAATGGTTTTTGAAACACTATTTCACTGTTTATTACGATAGATTTAATTTAAGAGTGAAATATATATGTATATATACTAACGCAATGCTGCACTGTTCCAATGTTTTTGTTTTTAAAAAATGTTAGCTGTATAAATATTGTGTGAGTGTGAGTGAATCTTGCTCTGCCTTCGGTCCAAAGTGTTTTTTTCTGGCAGAAAAGGAGTGGCAGCAGGCTGAGGAGTGCTGGGGTGAAAGAAAAACCACTGAACGTGGGTCTTGATTGACATTAGCTAGGTAGCTAAGTAGGTAGCTCACTAAAATGACTACACAGCAACAACAAACATTATAAGATGATAAAAGGATAGTCACCAGCAGCGCCCAGTGGTAAGACGATCCACTCCCACAAATGGGCTTTTCCTTCTCTGTTACGATGTTTCTGGCCTCCTGAAATCGGGATGCTTTTGTCACATCTGACAAACATAAACGTTTCCTGAAACACAACCTCATGTTCAATGTGTAACTTTAACCCCTAACAATCAGTTTCAGTGTCAGAAGCACGACCTCCCTCCACATCATCAAGGGGTTTACAGTGTCAAGCTTAATAGTTAGTTAGCAAGGAAGCCATCAGTTTGTTCACTGGCAATGTTGAAATGCCCTCTAGTGAACAGAATGCATAGTGGCATTGGTAATACATTAACATATCTATAAAGTGCATATAGTAAATAATAATAGGCTTAATTTGGCCTCAAAAATTCTAATATAATTTGAATGTAAGGAATATGTACAACCTCGTCTGACAGCCTCCTCTTCACCACACTCACTCTGACTGATTTATATGCAGTCATATGCGGCCCATAGGCATAGTTTCAAATCAGTTGAAATGAATTGTATGTTAGTTTGAATTCATTGCAACAATTTCGCTTGTGTGCAGGAAGGAGCTCATCGCAGAACTGGACCAAGATGAGAAGGACCAGCAGAACACGTCCCGTCTGGTGCAGGAGCACAAAAAGCTACTGGAGGAGAACAAGAGTCTGTCCACATACTACCAGAAGTGCAAAAAACAGCTGGAGCTGATCCGGGTCCAGCAACAGAAGAGACAGGGTACCTCGTGATGAGACAGAGACGATATGAACTGCTACCATCCCCTCCCTGCCGACCCCGCCTCCCCCCAGCACTATAACACTACCCACTCTCCTGCTCTGCACACATACACACTGTTCCCAGTCCAGCTTTGTAAAGAGACCTGCACTCTACTGTGTCCTGCATGTTGCATTGTAGACGAAGAAGACGTCTTCTGTACATACCTTTGCACATCCTCACAGTGTATTCTGTGACCGCAGACCAAACAATCGCTGCAGCCCATCCTGATCCCCTCAGACCCTGCTGCTGTGCTCCGGGATGGACCTTTTCTCCAGCGGCGGTGTGTGTCCTCTGAGCGTGATGGCAGGCTGATGAGTGTGGGTTGTGTGTTTCTCTATGTTTGCTCTCAGGGCCTCTGGGCTGCCCGGTCAGTGTGTGTCCACTCCTCAGCTGACAGCCACACCGTCCTCCACAATGTGAAAAGGCTTTTCAGCAAAAACGTGTGAATCATGTGCAGAAGTTTGAGAGCAGTGAGGATGTTTGAAACTTGTTCTGCAGCGTGTGCGTGGTGTCCTTGTTATGCGCACACACACCCCTTAAATCAACCTGTTTATCTCTAACCTGTCCCTTTTCTAGTCATGGGCATGAGCCTCTCCACAGACCTCTATACCTGCTCAAGATGTTTGATGTATTCACTTCTGAGAGGGTTTACTTCATGTCAGACATCAGAGAAAAAGGAATAGCTCTGGGTGTGTTTGCAGCTGTAATGAGCTGCTCCTCGTGCTCTAAAAAGAAAACTTGCTTCCAGAGCAAATACAGGTAGCTGTGGATTCCCCTTTTCATTTTGACTTCAGTATTGTTTTGCGTGTAGATGTTTTATGTCTTTTCTATTCAGTAGTTCACTTTGTATGATAGCTCCTGTGTCATTTTTGCATTTTAGGACATGTTTTATGTGGTCTGGGAATGCCCTTGCGGACAAAATAGAGGAGCCTGTAGCTCCCTATTCAGTATCTAGTTTGTTTTTAGTTCACATGTTGCCTTAGAAGTTGCCTGCATTTTAAGTGCTTGTTTTATGTGACATTTAGTGGGGATAAAAGCTACAAAAAAATATATTTTTAATGTAATGGACATTGAATGAAATCCTTTCCGGAGGAGAGTGAGAACTATGTATGTCAGTAAGCTGTAATAATGTAAATGTTTCCCTACGGCTTTACATACAAAACGATGACATATACTTTAAAAAGAAGGATTGGATGTTTTCTTTTTTTTCTTGGTCTCATATCCCTCAAGTATTTTTGCACAATCACTTTGTTTTGTCTGATCATGTACAAATTTTATTTGAAGCAATTCTGTTTTAAAAGTGCAAGACTTGATGAGTCTTACTTTTAAATCTGCTACTGTACAAGAGTGAGTCTTCACTGATTCTCGTGAGTTTTCTGGTCACTAAGGATTCTTTTACCAAACACACACCACACTGTTTATTAAGTGTTTCCTAGTAACTTATTGGAAACTAAGGTACAGTATATGATGGTGAGCAAGGCATTATGAAATAAACTGAATGGTGAAAAGATGCACATTTTCATGCGTGGATGTTTGTTGGATGCATTTGCAGTATCTTGGTGGCCTTTTTTTACAATCGGTTTTCTGTAGAGCTGAGTGAGTCCAAGAACTGCATGTGAGATGATGAATGTTTTTTTCGAAAGCTCAATCTTGCTACAGATGTGGTGAAATGTTGTCTTCCTCTAGAGAAATGAGAAGATCATCGTCACCTCAATAAACACAAAATCACACTGCGATACACAGCATTTTGCTTCAGAAGACATAACAAAGTTTCCCAATTTTACAAATTTCACATTTTAGAAAACATTTAAAAAAAACACGTCACTAAACAACATTTCAGAAAGCGCATTTCACAAAACACATCATCATTGTTCAAACACTTGCAACAAATGCAACATTTCATAAAACATGGTGACATTTTGAAATGTGTAATATTTTTTAATCCTCTTGGCCACCACACATTATTATGACGTGTGCTCTGCGCTCTACCTCTCAGAAGACAGTAGAGCCTTAACTGGAGGACAGACAGAGTAAGCACTCCCTGCCACAGTGTCTCTATTCAGCCAGCAGGTGGTGCTAAATATCCAGTCTTTCTCATTAACAAGGTGCTGTGGAGCTGTTTTTCACAGACAAAGAACCATACATCTTGAGTGTATCAATAGCCAGGATCAAAGTGAATCCTTATGTCATGCTACGAGGCCAAGCCCGACCTACTTTATTGATTGTGTGAACAGCCACTCTTTTGAATTGAGCCCATTTATCTAATATAGAAATAGATTCAGTTACATAAACTGCGCCTGGCCTTTGATAGTGAGGACCCTGAACATGACCCGTTTGTCTGTCGGCAGTAAAAGAGCCCCGGTTTGGTGGTCTGGTTTACATTTCAGGTTGAAATTATCTCAGCATTCTGCTGACAAAGACGTGTGTTTTGTTGGTGTCTGTGTTTGAAGTTGACAGCTAAATGAGGAACAATGACTCATTTTAGTGTGGAGAAATGATGTCATCTTCCTTCTCCAACCAGGTATTGTGTATGTGCTCCTGCTTGCCCTCACTGAACTGCTGGGAATAAGGAAGACAGCATATTATTGCCAGCTTTGTCCTGTGCTCCTTTGTTCTCAGAAGGACATGTAATGTTTGGTCCACTGTGGACTGGTAGGAAATCCAGGGCGATGGTCTGTTTGTGTGTGTGAGAGAGGAAGGAAGGCTACTGTCCATTTCATTATGCATGTATGCTTTCATTTTCACAAGGTCAGTCAAAACCCCAGTGACGGCTGTGGACTTGTTTTAAATGCCTGGCTGGGTGATCCTTTGAATCTTTAGACGCTGCTGCTGAAACAGTACCTGAGATCCAAAGATCAGTGTTAAGTGTTAGAACAACACTGACACGTGTCCAGATAAACTGTTTTGTTTTTGTTTTTTACATTTTAAAACTGGTTTTGCTGTGAAGCTCCACAAATGTTTTGTGGAACATGAAACTTTGCTTGACTCTCCATAGGCATGAGTAGATGATCACTGAATTTTCATTTTGGGTAGATTTATTATTTAACACTCCAACCATATGGCAACGCATCCTACAGTAGCAAAAGCTGTCCATGATAGCGTTCTTGTGTTTTCCTCCCTTTTAAACACAATGTGTTATTCATGCAACTATGAGATAATGCACAATAACATGCTTGTCTGCCTTTGTTCTAATGCATTAATGAATGTCATCCCTCATCCTTCTTTGCAAAGGAAAGTTGATGTTGCACTTGAAAACCTGTGTGTGCTTTAGATTTTATCTATGGCATGGTAGCCATGGAAACTGGGTGACATAAATAGGCTAGCAGTGGTAGAGAGAGATGTTGCAGTTTTTAATAATGGACAGAATTTGGGTCATAATATCTTGCATGTTGGTCTATAAATTGCACCGTGTGCCAGTTAGGATTCCATTAATCTGCATGAATCCCTGGTTGGTCTTTAAAGTGGCTGCAGGCGATTTTTTAAGAACTGGCTGAGGTCTCCTCTGCAGAGTCAAAGACATTAGAGGAGCAGAGAGCCTCACATTCTAGCCCTGAATTCTTTGTTTACTCTACTTCATGTATTATGTAATTACACATTGCATTTAGCTACAGTAACAGCGTAAGTATGCTAATTGGGATCATGAATTAATTTGTTATTTGGAACAGCATTCAACTCCATCATTCTCCATTCATAATTTCACTGCAGGTCTATTTAGAGGGCACTAATGACGGTGAGGGGAGGGAGAGTGTGAGCAGCTGCTGCTTCTCTAATGTGAAATTGGGAGAAAACGCTTTGACAAATGTTTCTTTTTTTATATATATGATTCCCCCCCCCCCATTTTTATCAACTTGGCATATCAGTAGCCTGCCTCTGTTTGGTTGATTGTATGAGTCATGGAAGAGAGGCTGAAGTAACCCTTTTGTGATTTGATAGCAGAGGATGAGAAAGGTCAAAGCTTTCTGTGCAGCCTGCTGGAAGACACCAGGTACGACTCAGTGATTGAATTTCCACTCCACACACTGTCAAGGGTGACAAGGGATCATCACCCACCCACTCATGTACCAAGGCACAGACTACAAAACAGCTCTCCTACTGTAAGAAATTTCCCTTCAACTTAAAAGATTACAATGGAAACATTTGAAAGACTGAAGCGAGTGAGAGAAGACTTAAAGAAGTTAAAGTGGCAGTTGAAACGGAGGCACTGACAGAAATGGAAGTGACAGATGAAAATTTAAGAGCAATTTGACACTAGGCTGGAAATCGGTGCTTCTCTTTCCTCTCTGTTACACCTGTAACCACAGTGATGTCACAGGGTACTGACACACCCCACACTACACTACTACTGCACCACAGCAGCAAGACAGGTGAGAGGTTGACTGGCTGGAGGTGGAAGGGGAAAGGGGAAGTGCTGAAAGGAGAACAGGGACCTAATCTAGTCTTGTCAGCTGAAACCGATGTGTTGAAAGGAGTCAAAGTGTCAGTTTAACTCCAATTAATAATAATAATAATTAATTAATTTATTGTTAATTGTTGTTAATTGACTTGGTAAACAGCTGTTGGAGGAAGTACACAAGAGGGAGTCATACAGGAGATGAACATTTTGATGTTTCTCTATGTGGATGTATCTGGAATAATATTAAATAAGTACATACAGTAAGTGAGTACATAGTTCAGTCCAGTCATTTTATTATCCCAGATGGGAAAAAATGTTTCCTGTACATTGAATATACTCACAATGAGACAACAAAACAATCTCTAAAATACTATGTTACATGTGCAGATTAAGCAGGGTTAAGGGGTTTTTGCTCCTATTGTGCTTTAACCAGGGAATTCTAAATCCAGGACCTGAGGGAAGAGTTTCAAACTCAAAGTACAGGGGGTGGTTTGTGCAGTCTGATATAGATATACATAGTATGGGAGTGCGTTGCTGAAGCAGGCTCAGTAAATGTGGGCTCCAGATGAGTTCTGTATTTATCACCACGGCCAATGCAACACCTGCCTGGGATGTGTTGCATGGTGAACAGCTGACCGCAGCAGACAGCGTGCTGCTGCCTCATGCTGGAAAGCACTGCATGAGTAAGAGGTGAGGCAGCTGTGCATTGCCATAAATGAACATCTTCTTCCCTGATGCCCTTAGGTTCAGGATAGAATGAGTGGGATATGATGAGAGCAGCACTATAAAAGAAAAGACTCAAATTTGGTTGACAAAATTTGACATTTTATAAATAAAATGTGCGAGTGTGTGTCAACTAGAGTTTATTCAGGGTGGGAAGGATTTGTGTAAATGTCTTAACTGAAGCCTCTACTAACTATTAAATACATCTACATTGATGCTGTCTAACTCAGTCACATATGCATGACTGCAGCTTTCAGCCAGGAGAAGATGTCATCAGGTGGCGTCCGACTTTCCCTGCCCATCTCCTCCTGGCCGCCAGCTCAACTCCTCCCTCCTGTTCCAAAGCCAGCAAGACGCTCTTTCTGCTGCCTCCCCTAACATACGGACAGCTGCTTCCTCTCCCTTCCTGCTATTCCCAGGGCTGTGAGCGTCTTCCACACAGACTGTGCTGGGAAACCCCTACACCCGACCGCAACTGGGAATAGCCAGGTCTGCCACCCTTTGTCCCTGCACTGCTCAACGAGGTCCTGATACTTGGTGGCTTTCCTCTCAAAAGCCTCCTCGCATCCGTCTTCCCACGGGACCGTCAGTTGCATCAGGATGATCTTCCTTGCCTCCTCAGACCATAAGACCACGTCCGGCCTCAGTGGTGTTTGCACAACCTGGGGGAAAAGTAGTCTCCTTCCCAGGTCCGCCCTCATCTCCCAGGATGGAGGAGGCTCTTTTTGGTCTTCTTGGGGGCTGGTGGTTTCTCCCCTTCTCTGATGAACTGTATGGATGATGTTGGTCTCATACTGGTCTGACGCTTTTTCTGTCTCTCCCACTCCAAGATGTCAGCCAGTGCACAGAGAACCTTGTCATTGCGCCATCTGTATCTTCCCTGGCTGAGAGCTGTCTTGCATGCCGCCAGTATGTGCGCCATTGTTCCTCTCCCTCCGCATAGCCTACACAATGGGTCCTCCCTCATTCCCCATCTGTGGAGGTTTGTTGGTGATGGAAGGGTGTTATACACTGAACGGAGCAGGAATGAGATGCGAAAGGGCTCCAGTCTCCAGATCTCAGGCCACGTGATCTTCCGCTTCGGCAGGTCCCACTTTGTCCAGGCTCCTTCTAATCCAAGTGCGACGGCCCTAGACCTGCGCCTTTCTTCCTCCAGGTGTCGGACCTCGGCTTGGATCATATCCCTCCCCTGCCTTGGGTCTGCTTTTCCCTTTTCTGAATGTCAGTACTGTAATGTAATGCTATTTACACCACAGCATCTCTACAGCAGCCAGTGAAACTGACTGTGGGAGGCAAGCAGCGCAGTTCAAACCAACAGCAAGCCAGTTTCATGCCATGTAAACACGAAGCCTGCATCAGCCCGCACAGTTTTCCACACACAACGGTCGAGGGAAAACACAAATAAACAGTCAAATGTCACGAGGGCTCTATTTACTCACTGCTTTGGCTCGAGGTTTGTCGGTCTGGAGGTGAGATTTGTGCATTCAGTTTGCAAGTTAAAATTGCAAGCTAATAATAACAGGCCCGGAGCACACTGCAAGCTGCCTTCATGCACGCATCAGTTCTTATCAACTCACTGATCCAGTGTTTTCATTTTTGTGCACTTCAACACAGCACCACAAACCTCATACCCAGGATAATTATAAATACAATTCAAACGTATGACAGCAAAACAGCGTTGGAGCGCTCTCTTAAACAGCTGAGGTAGATGGACACTTGTTTTAAAATGTAAAAAAACAACAACCATAAAATACATACAATTGCTCCATACAGTTATCCAAGTCTCCAGAAGCCCCAACATCCCAAATTAATTTGAAAAGACACTTTTTACGTGCTTTACACGGTGGAGCACATGCACCCACCTCAGACGGTATGTGCACCAACACTCTGAGTTTAGCAGCGACAGTGAGGATTTCTGATGAAAGAAGGGTGGAAATGCTGTCTTTTCAAATCAATTTGGGATCTTAGGGCTTCTGGAGACATGGATTCCGCTGAACAATCTGCACAGTGCCATTCTATATGTTTTCTATGGTGTTTTTCACACGTTAAAACGAGTCTCCAGCTACTTCGGTTGTTTAGCCGAATGCTGCATCACAGGTTTGCTCTGCAGCTCCAGAAATGTTTGGTGGACTACGAAACATTAACTGACTTTCCATCAGCATGGGGGTGAGTACATAATGACTGTTTTTTCCCTTTTGGGTGAACTTTTCCTTTAATGTCACATTAGCGTAAAGTCAAGTTTGTATGACTCCTGATATGACTGTTCAGACTAACTCTGCACCCCCACAGATCAGCTATGTACTGTTTTAACAGCACATATGACAGATCAGAGCCGGGAATGCTCTGAAAGTATTACCTTAAAATTCCAAGTCAAGAAATATATAAAATAATCATTGCTATGAGAATATCAAAGAATTAAAAGTGATCGTATAAATGACTGTTATGACTGTTTTGGTTTTTGTTTAACAAATAAGGAGCTGAGTCATTTCACACTCCCATCCTCAATTGGGAAATAAGAGTTGCAGCTTGCAAAATGGGTTGAAAATCTGTTTTGCTGGAAGGATTGACTTCTGATCCACACGGACAGAAGAATCTGAAATACCTCCCAAACTGCAGGTAGTGCTGTGAAACAACATCAGGTATATTGTAAGATCATTACCATCTTTCAGGAAAATGATTGTATAGCTCTGTGACTCGATGTTATGATATCACTGGCATTGTTTTATGTATTCTGCATTCTCACGATAAAGTAGTTTTTCAGATCCACTGTATTTATTCTACCCAACTCAATTTAGTGGGCCACTTGAGAGCAACACAACAATCTGTAAACACAACATGGATATATTACAACCTTACAGATCAGCAAACAGTTGCTTCTTCACATACAGCCAGCAAACACACAGGAACAGTAGCATTCCTTTGGAGTCATGGTTGTTTCCACAGACATGAGTCCAGTATTTACTCTCCTTTTAGCAGCTCAGTGCATCACCAGCTAATCTCTAGATGTTTCTGTCTGCTGTTGGTGCATCAGTTAAAACAGAGGCCACGAGCCTGAAACAGATATATCAAGACCTAAAATAGGCTAAAGAGCTAAAGGCTAAAGATACTTTAAATATTACTTTGGCAAAAGTGAACGTGACCCGTAAGAATAGGACTCTTGAAGTAGCTGAAATGAAATGTAAGTCAATTTCTTTCAATAGATGTACTTTCATAAGTACTAGTAAAAAATATTTATCCATGTATATACATGTATGTACAAACTATATACATATATGGAGGGCTGAAAAATGAATAAATAAAATCCAAAACAAATAAATAGTGAAATTAATATGAAGGTTAGTAAATGCAGAGGCAGATTCAGTTCAGACAGATATATCAAAGTATGTCACATTTTATACATGAATTGATGCCAACAGTTATTTTCAATATTATGTTTATTGGCATGTTGATTGATTTATTGAGTAATTTTTTTATTTATTTTTTTATTTATTTATTTACATTTTTTATTCTGGCAGTTTCAGGCTTCAATATTAATGTAATCTGTAATGGAAATGGATCACCAGTTAACCTTCCTGTCCCAGGTGACCACATACCTGGTAGACAGAACTGTAGAGCAATCTCGAGGTTTATAGGTAAACAATGTAAACAACGATCGTGTGATTATTCTGTTTCCATTACATTGTGCAGTCAATGTTTATTTCCTAATCATATGATGAGGCAGTTTAAATATGAGTTCCAGTTAGTCCACCAGTTACTAAAAGTGACACATTATACAATGATTAGATTCTTTTTTTATATAAAAAATGTCATCATTGCAGCTTTAAATCATTCATTTACTAACATTTAACTGCCCTGGTTGAGCACACATTGTGCCACTGGGTGGACATCAATCTGAAATCATGGACAGATAAAAGCCACAGTATCCTAATGGTTCTATAGCACTAGAGGTATTTTTAAGATTTGGGTGAAGTGACCCTTTCATTTCTTAACCCTTTGATTTTTACGCTGTGCTGTACAACCCACAGCACTTTATATTATCAACATGTTCCAGCTCATCATTGAAGCATTATCATGTTTATAGTTGCATTATTCCATCAAATGGAAATATTTTAGATATGTTTCCTCACACTCTAATCAAAATAAAAACACATTACAATAATACAACGTAATAAATAATGTCCAGCAGTCTAATCCTCCATATACTGCAGCCACTACAGAACCTCTGTTGTTGAGAGTGCAGTCAGTAAATTTAGCCTGTGTCTGCGTCTCCTCAGTCCAGTAAACAGAAGCTTACAGTCTGCCTGCTCTGCAGGCTGTTTACATGGGAAGTGGACCTGGATCTAACTAAGCTGCTTGTGCTGAAGTCTAAACAGGTGAAATCCTTTAAGACGGCCCAATCATTGGGTGACAGTTCGCTGTCTGTCACCACTCAGGCTTTAGGCTGTAGATGAGTGGAGTAAACAAACAGGAGTGAATGGGGTGTGAGAGATGAGTCATCAGTTCTGGGCTCGCTGTGCCTCTGTGTGTGTGCTCTGCGTGCCTCAGTCTGCTGAACATCCGCTCCCCTGAAGGCCCTCGTCACCACAGGCATACTTCAGCAATTACCTTCTCGCCCACACGCTGTCAGTCACATGGGCCATAATAACAGGCTGTCGCACTGTCCCACTCCAAACTCACTCGACAGCACTCTCCAGCTCTCTCTCCCTCTATCTATCTCAAACACACACACACACACACACACACTGCCTACTGTGCACATCCTGAATCTGATTAAAGCAGCTACACAGACTGATGTTAGGCTTTATTACAGTAACAGCCAGGCTCAGTCTTCCACTACTGACAACATAGAGGTATTTTTCTTTTTTCCGAACAACAAATCAAAACAAATGATTATTTCAGCAGTGAACAAAACATTATTGAACTCTGCAATAGAAATGGTCCCCTCATGCCTACATTGGTATTTTTGGTTGTCGTGATGTCATTTTCTGCATCTTCAAATGCTGTTGATACGTAAAAACTGGCGAGGGGAGCGAGCGCCCATTGTCATAAGTTAACCAAAAATGTTACTAAAATAATTTTCCCCACTACAGCCAATATTTCTTTCATAGACAGAGAATGTGGACATGGTTACTAGTTACATGTAATCCATTACCATCCTAGCCAGACTGCTGTTCTAGTAACATCAACATCATTAGCATGGACATTGATAGCATGTATATTAGCATGGATAGCGATTGTGGTCACATACATATAATGTCTTCTTGGGTATAGAGGAGCTGCAGATTCATAGTCAAACTGTAACCTGTGCTGTACTCCCTGTGCTCTGATCAATGCTACCCTTTTAACACCAGGTACACTTGAGCCAGCGGCTTGCATTTCAGGAGACACTGCCGGTGTCTCTACAGCTTCACAAATTTGCCAATACTTGGCTCGTCAACATTATCAGGAAATGGGTCAGAAAAATAGGAAATATAAAGATGCCAGAATACTCTGCAATGGGGCTTTAAAGCTGCATTTAAACTTTATAGTCCTGTTTCTGGTCACCTGATGAATGTACGTGCATCAGGTGACCGGAAATAGGATGTTCACCGGCCGTAGCAACTGTGTTTCCAGAATATGTTTTGGAATAATGTGCTGTCATTTTTCGTTGGTTGTGACACTTTGTGGTATTTGCAGGATATGTTGGAGGCAGATTTAAACGGCCGTGGTGAGAACACAGAGACTGAGTTTGAAGTTCAGTCTAAAAAACACCTGCCTTACAAACACTTGGACCCTCAATTGTGTGACATAATCTCCACTTTAGGAATATAAACTGGTTTGTTTAGACTTCCTCAGACTCTGTCCTGAGGGATTGACAGCAGCCTGTAGACATGAATCCCTCCTTTCAGAACACTTGTATTTCTTGTTTGTAAGCCCAATTTGCTTGTGGAAAAAAAAGATCTGGTTGTATTCATGTGCCAAGAAACTGGCTTTCCACCCAACTGAACTCTGCAGCTCTCCAACCTCGCCGCCCACATACATGCATGCCATGCACACGTACACACACCTGACAAACACACAATGACAACCTGTCATGTGTGGACGTTCAGGCTTTCACCTTTTAATCTCAAAGGTATGGAGAGAGCTGCAAACTAGCTCAGTCCCTGAGATGGATCCTGCTGTAAGCCGGAGGCGAGGATTGACCCTGCAGTTCCCTCCAGTCAGCCAGCCAAATAGTAGTTCCGCGGAGAACACACACTGAGAGGAGGGTTCTTGCACCTGGGTTCTTCTGCAGCATTCCATTATTTTCTGTCTGTTAACCTTTCAACCCAGCAGTGGGTTCATTATTACAAATGTACAGAATGTTGTGCACTCCAGCATTGTTCGGAATTTTACTCGACGATCTACTCAAGTTTGCCAAAGAACCAAATATGTCTGAAATCATGCATAAAACATTAAGAACAATAAGAGCATTCAGAGAGCGCAGACTTCCAGCAAGGCCAGTAGTCCAACCTACTATGATATGCAAAGCACAACCACTATATATGTCTGGAAATACTCCCAAAACTATTGGAATAATGTCAAAATATGGTCGTGCTCTGCTGAAGCCTCATCCTCGCAGTAGACAACACACTACTCAAAAGTGCAGAAAGCAAATCTGGAGATTGTTGATTCTCATTCCAAGGTTGTCAATTACTGATGCTTTGAGTTGGAGAGCCACCAGCTCAGTCCTTTCTCCAAGATCACTAACGGCCAAAAAGAAGAAGCTAAATCAATACTTTAACTCAAGTATCGTACCATTTCCAATTTCACTTTATGCTTCCACTCCACTACATTTCAGTTTCGGTAGTTTCTTTTGTAGTTCTACTCCATTACATTTATTTGATAACTTTAGTTACTCACTTTAGTTACCATGTTTTTTTGCAGACGACATGCTGCGTTAGAGAGAAGCACAGTTTTGAACTAAAATGGCGCTCAGTAGAGTACATACCTCCAACAGTTCAATCAAGTCTAATCCAATACCAAACTTGACAGCCCTGTATCACTCAAAGTTTTGAACCACCCACATGCTTAAACTTAATCCAAAAACACCAGATAACAGCCAACCACGAGGACAACAAAGCTATATAGAGGGAAGAATTAAAGATTTGAATTAGGATCTGCATCAAATTATATTCACTCACAGACACCAGTCACCTACATGCGCCTGATTTAAAAAAAAAGGGGGAAATTCATGCATTATTCCCTGAGAAATGACCATAAATAAACAGAGAATAGGCTGTACTGTATACACAATTCTTTGTCTGCTGACCTCTAATTGCCACTCAGAGAAAGAAAATGACTTCCAAAAGTTAACCCCCCGACCTCACTGACCCCCCGACGACTCATGACCAAATCATTTTGTCAAACTTTGTTCAAATTTGTGAAATTCATGTGGAGACCTAAATGTTTCCAGAGATACCAAAGATGTGAATTCTGGGAAAATGTCCGTTTGATGGGTATGTTTGAATACATGTAAAGTTAGAACATGAGTACAGAAAAGCAAATTTGAACAAAGAAATAAAGTGGAATATAATACACATTGTCAAAGGTTTCTCTATTTTTTGTGTGTTTCCTGTGTCGTGAAATGGACACAGCAGACGAATCAAAGATTGCTTCACGAATACAGAGGTAGTGACGGTCAATTCTACAAAAGGCAACAAGAAAGCATGTTAACTGACACAGAAGTAAGTATTTAAAATCATGGATTTACTAAATATGCTGTATTTTTTGCAAAGACAAAATGAAGAGTGTCACTGCAACTTTGCTGTATAGTTTCATTTATTTATTTGAAGTAATAAAGACACAGAACATTTGATGTGACAGGAAGTGACATTTTGGAGCTGGGAGATATAAAAATGTGGTCAATAGGATGAGAAAAAATGTGTTTTTATAACTTAAAGCTCCTTAAAAAGATTGTTGGAACAGAAGGAGACCGGCAGAAGACAGGACTGTAAAAATTGCATTTCTGTTCTACATCCTGCATTTGAATATCTTATTTTTACACAGTGTAAGCAGTATAATATTTGAGCTGCTTAGCAGACAATGCAAATGTTCATCAAGTCGATGAGGTTTAATTAAGCCTCAATGTTTGTTATGTGTGCGTGTATGTGTGAATGTGTTGACATGGTATTAAGACATGCGGGTCTGAAAGGTGCATTGCTTGTGTGTTTTCATTCATGTGTGACATTGTGTGTTTGTATGTGTTGTTGAGGAATGAGGAGCTGAAGGTAACCTGAGCCTGATAGGTGGTTCTGTGGCAGCCTCTGTTATGAATGGCGGTTAGATCGCTCCCTGAGGCACCGTCAGACTCGCAATAATTGATGTAATCAAAGGCATTTGGCTTTGGGTCACATGCCGGCTCGCTGGCTGACAACACTGCTGCTTTTACGTCTTTGTGCCTCTGCCTGGACTTGCTGCTCCCCTTAGCCAGCAAATTCGTGGAAGCACTTTTTGGCTGGCGATCCTATCCGGGTGACCGCAAACCCTGATGAATCACTTGGAAATGAGTCATCCTCGCTCTTGAAGCGATGACTCTTTGACCGATGTGTCTCTCATTCTGAGGAAGGCTTTTTTTCATGCTTTTGGATTTGCTGTAAACACTTTTCTTATGAGTCACCGTCGAGCATACCGAATGCATGATAATACATGTGCCTGTTTATGCTCACAGTGCACATTTACTGGATATAAACTGTGACTGTATGGATGAAAAGCCTTGTGAAATCTACAAATTGATGAATAAAGAGAAACAGAATTGTTTAAACCTGTCATACATTGTCACTCCATAATGTGCTGCAAATGACTCTCATGGGCGCTTTAATAATGACTCTCCTGACGAAGCTGCACACAGCCGCACTTCTGTGAGTCTGAGGGCAAATGAATCCCAAAGATGTTGTAAATTTAATGTTTCATTTAACCCATCCTCAACAGAAACATGTTTATCAGTCAAATAATCCAGTGTTTTAAGCAGACAAGCAGCAAAGGAGGAAATCAGGTGAAGTAGTACAAAAAGTGGCAAAGTCTATGTAGGGAGGAGGTTGGGGTGGATGGTTGGTTCGTTCAAACAAGCCATGAACTCTAATCCAACATCACGTAAACTACATAACATAAATAAAGTATGTAAGCAACGCAGCTTTCTAAGCCAAACCACAGTGTTGTCCTAAACCTAACCAAACTGCAAACCGTACAATGTAGATCCAGTTCACCTGACGCTGGTACGCTGCAGCTGCATGGGGAAAACAGAACAGTGATATATGTTGTTTTCAGAGTCACTGGCAATCAACCTATTGAATCGTTTGAGGGTGTATGGATGAAACTGGATGAAATAATATAAATAAATATAGGATAAAATGACAGAAAATCGCCCAGTACCAGTTATTATGTACAGAGAGGTGCATTAACTGTATGAAGGAGTTCATCACACCGTGAGAGATCTCATAAAAAATCTGATTGAATTTAAAATGAATAGCTATATAATTATGCCATTACAAATTGAATATTTTGAGACTAAGTACCACAATCAGTCACCTGTCAAATACAGCTGTTAGCCATGTTGGACATACTGTGTCTGAGAACAGGATTAATGGAGTGTTGTATCTGCATGTCTGGTTAAAAAGAATCTTCCCAGATGAAGAGCTAAAAGGCTAACGCTACAACGTTAAAAACAAAACGAAAAAGACTGCATGAGTCTCCGTGTTCAGCGCGATGACGCTTAATGTCCCCAACAATCACTGTGGTCTCATTTAGACACTTGTGAGCAACCACCTTTTTAAGACACGTAGACACAACAAAACATGAAAATCTTTTAAGCGTGTGTTAACCACAGACTTTACTTGAGATATCTAACCAGAAACACTTGACTTTGAGATGAGGGAGACATACAAAAGTGCTAACTTTCTGCGGGTTTTAGGACACATTCCTGCAGCAATCATCCGTTGCTTCTCAGTGGTGCATGCATGACGGGACACATTTTCTTCTGACACCTATCAACCAAAGAATAACATTCCACCTTTGTTGCCCAGTCCCCATCATTGCCTTGTCTTTACACTGAGGCTGTTTCAGAATTTCCACCGGGCCTCCCTCTGCATGGAGCTTCCTCTTTTTCTGTCATGGAGGAAAGGCAGACGTTTCACATGCTGCTTTTATTAAGTCTAATTAGACTTCCTGACATAAGAACACAGTGTTTGTCCATGGTGAGAGCGCTGGGCAGGAAGGCTAGGCCAATGCCATTGCTCTGTAGACTCTTTCAACCCCTCACCCCACCACCACCATTCATCCCCCACGCCTTCCCCCTCTTTTCCGCCACCCAACTTCAGTCAGCCGCCTTTTCTTGAAAAGACCTCGAGGAGAGGTCATTGAGTGCAGGAGTGTGTGTGTGTGTGTGTGTGTGTGTGTGTGTGTGTGTGTGTGCAGGGAGTCTATACTCTGTAATTAAATTGTCCCCATGCATTTAGTGCATTTAGCATTGGGAGCATGAGCAAGATGTTGACTGTGAATGTACTGCACCGAGACAAAAGGGGGTCGAGGCTCATCTCCCAGCCCCTTTAGACACGGGTTGCTCCTGCCTGCTGAAGGCCCCCAGCCCAGCTTTGGAGCCCCTTCACTTTGGGTTTCAGAATTAAAAACCCTCAGATGTCCCAAAGGTTTCTGAGTGGATGATTATGAATATGAATACCTTCACTAATCTGGGGGATTAGCTGCTGGATTGTCAAACTGTGTCTCTAGACCCTCAAAAAATAACTCCTTGACGGATTGCATGTCTTCATTGGTGCTGTACGTATTATTTGGTATTTAGCTTCTTATTTCAGGGCACCTCAGATTTTTCTCTGTCACATTTGACTTTTAAATTATGAGTAATGCATATTAATTTCAAGTTGCACTGTGCGCAGGCTGCAATGAAATCTGTACCTGTCATCTGAGTTCTTAGAAGTAAGCTGACTTTGCACATAAAAAAAGTACTATTTGGATTAAGCAAATGGCGCTGTCTGTTAGAAAAGCAGCATTTTTAAGTCTAACTGAAATGTGAATTCTCCTCACTTTTTGTGAAAGTGACAAATTATAATGGCGGTGTGGCTATTGCATATATTTTTATTAACGCTATTGCGTTAACGGAGTAGCAAAAAGTACTTCAGTACTTTAATCCAATGGTGAACACCAATCTAGGGTGTGGTGTTACCGTAGAGACCTAAATAAAATTGAGATGACTTAGTGTTGATCGTCGCAATAAGCACACAATTCAAAACAAATATAAATGGCAGATATATTTTATATGATGTTTTTAGTTCAAGATTAAGCTGAATTTCAGTCAGACTGTCTTTCAATGAGGGCAGACTTTGATTCCTCTGCTAACATATTTCTTCATTATGTCGGTTCATTATAAATGTATTGTGCCTCATCAAATAAGAATTCCTGTGTCCAGATAGGAAGCTTGTTCTCAGCCTCACTTTTTCACGTTATATTTTCTCAGTTGCCCTACTCATCATCATGAAATAGCATCATCACCCCCCTGAATATAGTCTTCATTTTCTGATTCTCCCTCACTTTGATGCTTTGTCCATGGCAATAAAAAAAGCCTGTTGGTGGTGTTGTTTTGATGTCGGCAGCAGCACCATCTCGAATCACTGGTTTAATGCTCGCACCAGCACGTGGAGCTGCTCTTTGATTGCCACTCGTGGAATATCCAGTGAAAAGTGACGGCTGCTATGAAGAAGGGCTGTCTGCTGTACTGTGATAATTCATAATTACATGCAAACTCCCCGGGGGTAGTTTTTACATTAGGAATTAAAACATCTCCTGTGAGTGTTCGCTTGTCCAAATAGGATGTGAGCTCCATCCAGAACAAAAACCCCTGCCTCCCTCACATAGCCCATGTTTAAGCTGAACAGCGCTCTCCAGCTTACCTCCCTCCCACCTCTCGATCTGCTCGTTTAGCATCACGCATGTGCATTTATGTTTGCTTGTTTGCTTTGGTCTGTTTTCATTTCTCAACTTAGAAATTAACCCCCACGTATCTGGTCCTTCACTATGTACAATCACCACCATTAGTACACCAAAACCCAGGGAAAATGGATTTCTGCACAGTGTCCTACCATAGAAGTCATTGGTACCACACCTCTCTGGCTCTTTATACCCAAGCCTTGAATGACCACTCATCACAGAGACTGCAAAGTGAGTAACTAGACCCCTTGAGGCCACAAAAGTCATGCTGTGTGTTTGTTGGGTTTGGTAATTTAAATGATTGCATAATATTAAAGGCAGTGTACATTAAAGGAACCGTTCACTGAAAAATTAAATTTCAGTCGTTATCTTTTCACCACCAAGCAGATGAAAAGTCGGGTGATTCTGTTGCCAGGAGACAGCCTAGATCAAACTTAATTTTCTGTCAGTTGTTGAAATCCAAACCTAGTAAACTCTGATACATGCAAACACAGAGATCTTCATCTGGCATTGGCAAGTAAACTACAGAGCAAATCAAGTGTAACATAGAGACAGGACCCACTCAGACAGATGTGATCCTGTCATCAGACATGAATCACAGGCCCTCTGAATAATACTGCCCATGGCGACAACATGTGCCTCGATGGAAACAGAAAATAGAACAAAAATAGATTTAGTTAAATAAAAGGATGATGATGATGATATTATTCTCATTCTCATTCTTATTATTATCATCATTAGCATTGTTGTTGTTATTGTTGTTGTTGATGTAGTAGCAGACATTGCACATATTCTTTATACTTACACACATACTGTATAAAGTAGACCACGGGCCGACACAGATCAAGGTAATGGTGTTTGTACTGAAACGATATTGCTAAAATTCCTGCTGGAGAATGAAAATAATAGAACAACTGAAGATAATAATGACGTAATGAAATGTGTCTCAAAGATAAGTTGACTAAATTGACCGAGTCAATTACATTTGTTTTCCCGTTTGCGTCTGCAGCTCGTGAAAAGCGCCTTGTGTCATCGTTCTCCGTCATCTTCCTG
>OMLP01043975.1:6316-25260 GCA_900302685.1 Spondyliosoma cantharus
TATCTGACCAAGTTGCTTTGTTAGCTAAACCTAATGATGTACTTTTGTTTGCTAAACCAAACCAAGTAGTTTTGTTCACTAAACTGAAATATGTATTTTTTTTAAGCTAAATCTAACCAAGTTGCTTTGTTAGCTAAACCAAAATATGTAGTTCTGTTAGCTAAAAAATATGTACTTTTATAAACTTAACCAAGTACTTTTGTCAGATAAACCTAAATAGTTTTGTTAGCTAAATCAAAATATGTAGTTCTGTTAGCTAAAAAATATGTACTTTTATAAACTTAACCAAGTATTTTTGTCAGGTAAACCTAAATAGTTTTGTTAGCTAAACCAAAATATGTAGTTCTGTTAGCTAAAAAATATGTACTTTTATAAACTTAATCAAGTATTTTTGTCAGGTAAACCTAAATAGTTTTGTTAGCTAAAAATGACAAGTTTTGTTAGTTAAATCGAATAAAGTTGCCCTATTAGCTAAATTGAAATATGCACTTCCTGGGAGGGGAATCACAGTTGTCTTTTAGAGTGCCTGTTAGATCATTTTACTGACAAATTATTGTCATTTTATTGTATTTTCAATAGGTCATATGCGCCAGTAAAATCGAAAATCGCAGCTAACAAGGAGTTGGTGAGTTATTTTGAATGCATTTGACAATTAACTGTATTGGCAAAAAGTGTAACACTTGGCAAAAATACGTTTAAAGGCCAATTCTGATTTATAACAGGTGATGGTAGTGAATCCAGCTTTTATGAGGTGTGTTCATGACAGCTGGCTGACAAAGAAGGGCCAGTATCCCTCTACCGGCTTCATGGCTTTGATTCTTGCCCTCCGTATTTGTGATGAGGTAAGTTCATTTTAGAACTGAGAGTTTTCCTTGTGAAAGCCAACACGTAGA
The DNA here is from genome assembly GCA_900302685.1 of Spondyliosoma cantharus. NCBI lineage: Eukaryota > Metazoa > Chordata > Actinopteri > Spariformes > Sparidae > Spondyliosoma > Spondyliosoma cantharus. The sequence continues at coordinate 7,210 of OMLP01043975.1, forward strand.
AGCAAATATCAGATTGCTTATGGAAATAGCAAGCAAATGTATATGATTTAGGTAGACGTTCAGCAGGCTTTCACTAGGTTTTAAGTTTCTAAAATAAGTCCTCCACTGTCACTGAAAATACATGTTTGTCAGAGCCTTCCAAAATGATCACTGCAGGACAGCATTAAGTCACCTTTATAGTGGAAGCATTAAAACTAGAGCAGTGGCCCTCTGAGCAAAAATGGCAACTCCCTGGGAACAAACAGAGCGTCTTTGTTTAGCAAGTTGCCACGGTTGGTGTAGATTCATAGTCAGTAATAGTAATTACATTACACCTCGAAGGGGAAAAGAGATTAGATAAATACACATTTGGGATAAGTTATAACATTGGGAAAGGGTCTATATTAACCCAAATCATGTTTTATTTAACCTAAACAACTATTTTAGCTGCCTTGACCAAAAACAAAGTGTTTGACCTCCTTGAACCTAACCAAACAGAGTAATACTCAATAATACACTGAGTAAAACATGTGCATCTGGCCTCAATCTTCTCTTCAAAATGTTTGATTTTCTCTTTTGGTCCATGGTCCACGCATTTGTGCTGGTATAATAAAAGAAAAACCTCACCAAGTAATTTAGTTCCCTAAACCTAAACAAACAACAGAAAACTGTAAAGACATGGAAATTAGTGTACAAAGTAATAAATGAACAGTATGAAAATATACTCCAATATACACCCTGCCCTAACTTTAAAACTGCCACTGAGTTGATTGAATGGTATAACTGGCTTGATGGTTTAATCTGAACATTATGGCCCAGTCAGTACTCATTTCTTGTGTTTGTTTCCAAAATCAACATCCCAACATTAGTAATTGGCATCTTTCTATTTAAGTGATGCCGTTGATTATCACATGTTTGTGTTTGTCTTCCCAGGTCCATGTGTTCGGTTATGGAGCAGACAATGATGGAAACTGGAGCCATTACTGGGAAAAACTCAAGGACAAAAAGTTTAAAACTGGATTTCACCCTGGAACTCATGAGTACGGTATTATCCAGAAGCTAGCGCAGCAACACAAACTCAAGTTTTATAAAGGGTGCTGATGTTTCTCTCGGTATGCAAATCATGCAAAATCATGCAAAATCCTGATAGGAGAGACTCAAAAGCCCCTTTTAGAAAGCATCAGTTTAAATGAAAAAACATGTGTTCATGGTGCAGCTTATCAGATCTCTTTTAAATAATGATATATTTTGTACAATCCTATTGGCTGGTAGTCATGCCGTGAAATTGGTTTGGTCTGACTCATTTGTTTGTTTTATTGATGAGATAAATATAGATTCAATGACAACACAGGATGTGACATAAACCTCAATTTCATAATATGAGCCAATATATTCATGATAATAAACAGTATATATTCAGAATATATGAGTTATCTTCAACTTCATCCTCAAGTTGGTTCCAGGAAAACTGCCTAGAAGCAAAAGTTAACCTAAAAATGAAAATTCTGTCCATCTCCAATCACCCCCGATGGAAAGTCGCTGCAGCACGATCCAAAACAGCTGAAGGGTTGAGAGTTGTTTTAAAACATGAAATAACAACTGAAAAAAATAAATAAAAATAAAATGTGTAATGTTGTAATCCAGGTTAATCCTGGAGATTCCAAATTAATTTGTAAAGAAGTGATTGATGCCCTAAGCAGAAAGCTTCACTGTAGCTGCTGAATTTAAAGTGTCTGAGGTGTAAATAGCGTTTTTTCCAACTCAATTTGGGAGATAGCGCCAGTCCAGCTGTATGGAGCCATTTTACAGTTTTTCAGTCCCAATTTATGTACTTCAGTTTTGTAGGAGAATGTTATTTTGCCGTGAAGCTTCAGAAATGTTTCCTGGACTATCAAACTTCACCCCACTTTCCATCAGCATGGGCTGCATCAGCAATTTTCATTTTTGGGCAAATTTATCCTTTTAACCTGTAAATTGTCTTTGTGCACCCTGAAAAGCGCTATATAAAATAAATGTATTATTATCATTATTGTTATTATCATCATTATTGTTATTACTATCATCATTATTATTATTATTATTGTTATTGTTATTATCATCAAAGCCCCAATACGTCATTTTTGACTATATGAATGTATCACTTTTAGTTTAATAGTTTGGCTGCAATGTCACATTCAGTGTTCCATTCATTGTTCTGTTTGAAGGATGTTTTTCTGCACCTGTCATCAGGATAGTATGAGCAACAAGCAAGAGGACCACGGACAACATATTTCGTTCAGCTGTGCTTCGGCATTATGAGTTTCAGGTCATACACACCTTGATACATTTGAAATAAAATGGGTGCAAGAAAAAGACCTCCGCTAAGGATACACTTGTGCATCCTAGCTCATAGTTCCTCCTAAAGGCCTCCTCTGTCTTCCCTCCTCTCCCCTCAAGGAGCATTTCAGGAATTGAGACATCCTTCAGTACTGTGTGCTAACATCTACTTCCAGGTCACAGGAGGACGGAGGAGCCAGGAGATGAGGAGGCACAAAACAGAGAAATGAGAGGAGCTGCTTGACTAAACACACTGTGACGTTGACTGAACAGCTCTCTCTGGTGGACAACATGTAGACCCCAGTACATTAACGCGAGTGGGTTACAGGTCTTCCTTCAAAAAAAAAGAGTCATTTAGTCTCCACCACTAAATGAACATACCAAAAGACAATACTTTTCTGTAAAATCATTACAAGATGAACATTTCTTTTTAAAAACATAAGCTTTTGTCTCTGACGTTCAACATTAACATCCTGAGGTGTTGGTCTAAACACAAAAACCCGTGTGGGTGTGACTTGATTAGATTTGACGTGACCTGTCCCAGAACACTACCACAGCTGTCAGCATCTTGAATTGCTAGCTCCTGATTGTGCATGGAAGTGGCGACCTGCTTTTTCAAAGCAAAATGTGATGAAGGTGCCCTGTGGAAGGGAACACAGACATTCAGGAAAAAGAGAAAAAATCCAAGCCGTGCTCTTCTGGCAAAAGAAAAAAAGGTTTAAAAGCTTTTATTTAGATGGTTAGTATAGGTTAGTTCATGCTGATATTCTTAAAAAAACATTTACCATGCTTGTTAAAAATTAACCACGCATGGGTAGCAGCACAAACCTGGTGTTTTTTAACCATTTTGCCAGAAGAGTAACTTGTCACACACAGATGTGGCTGATAATAACGTTAATGAACAAGTTGCATTTGGGTGTGTAAGTATGACTCTGGTATTGTGTACACTGGCAGCCGAACTCTCAGAGGAAGGCAGTTATTGGTGCTATTGATGCTTTGGTGCCTTTTGTGCAATAACAAGTCCGTGGTGAGAATAGTTTGTAATTAAAGTAATGCCGGAAAAATGTAACACTGCCTGCTTCACCAAGCTGTTAAATTGATGCTATTTGTCATTTGGACGCAGCGTGACCTCAGATGCTGTTTACAGCTTTATTCTGACATAAAATGACAGAGAGACCTTTGCAGAGTAGTTTGCACCTGATGCAAGGTGAATCATTTGTGCTGTTGAGGCTTTTAATTCCTCCGGCCATTCTTTAATAAATCGTTTTTCAATAATAAAATGATAGCAGCTGCCTACAGTTGACAATCCCAAGAAGTTCTGGTGGAAATGTTTGATTATTTCCACCATGTTTTTTCTGCACGTCGTGCATGCAAGAGGTGCTGCTCGATCCAAGGAAATTGTAAGTATTGGATTTCTGTGACAACGTTTCCATAAGCAGATTTAAACAGGATGGGTTTTTATCCGCCTTTTAATCATTTAAAAAAATGCTATCACAAACACTTGGGACTCTTGATTGATTTCTATTTGCTGTGTGTAAAGCATTTTTGAAATATATTTGTTCATTAATGCAAGCTACCAGGGTTACAAGCTGAAAGTACAAGGACGGAGTGCTGGTCCAATCGCAGCAGAAAGTAAAGAAGATGATTACTTTTCTTAATTCTCATTCTGGAGATGTGCTGCGAGACTCCTTGCGCTTCTAAATCAATAGGACAATGGACGTACACCTCAGGATTATGTGGATCATTGTTCTGTTTTCATCTTTGTGACCTTGTCTATGAACAAATGAAAAAAGTCTGCGTGGTAGAAAATGTTTTGAAGAAGTCATGCAGAACCAAGCAACATACAGGAATAAAAGAACTGAATGCGATTTGACTTGCACTCAGCAGAGAAGATGTTTAGTGGAAGGACCACAGTGAGAGAAGGGAACTAAATGAATGAACAAAAAAAAAAACATTTTGCCAGACGAATTTGGTTTTTGTATAATGTTTTAGGAGGAGGCAAATGTCTCAGGTTAGAAAAACAACAAATCAGTAATCCCTAGCGAAAAGGGGAAAAATAAGGGGGAAATAAATAAACTGGGTTAAAAAAGCAGCAAGCTGATTCCGGTGGCGATGAACGGAAAACGTTGCATCTTCATGTGAGCCGGAGCAGTTTAGGAAAAATTAAGCTGACCTAAAACACAAGTTGATCATTACGGTATTTCCGGTTCAACAGATTTTTTTGTATTTACTAAACAAAGCAGTGCGGATGACTCATTGGTCAAGCAATATAAGGAGGGATCTGTCTCACTCGTGAGCAGAACACCAGTGCAGTGGCTTCATGTCTTTGTGTATCATGATGGTAAACAACAGGAAAATAACTAAACGTAGCTCATTCGGGTTAAAGCAGCTACACTGTTATAAATAAAGCTGAAAAAACTAAATGAGCTAAACAACGTGCATTGTACATCCCTGTCTGGGCAATATTAGGCTGAATTTCTGTGTAATAGGCTATTAATGGGTATGAGAATATGGGTTATATGAGGGAACACACTGAGGCAAAATGTATTAATCTTTTGTGAACAATACTGTAAGCTGCCAACAACAAAATGGTTTGATCAGTACAATACCTGGATTAAAATGAAATTGTTATAAATGAGTGACAATCTGCTAAAATGACCATATTATAACACATGAAACATTCCCTTTTGTTTCAAGGTAATGCTTTACATATATGTTTAAAGCTGTGACCTGGTACCTGGAAACACTTGTGATAGCTTCCTTGTAATGACCATAAAGTCCGCGCTGCACAATGCTAACCTGTTTTTTTTTTTTTATTTCCTTTTGTCTCATTATATCAGTTTAAACCAAACATCAAGAGGTAGAAAAGTGATTACCTGGAAACATGAGACAGCGCTGAGCTGATTTCCAGCGACTCAGTAGAGACAAATTCACATCCTGAAAATGGATGTGCAATTGGGAAAGCAACTAGGATATAAACGTGAACTTGAATCCAGTAGCGACATGTTGTAGGCTTCAATATGTATAATTATCTTACACTGCTTTTTAGAAATGACAATATATATATATATTAATATAAGGTGGACATATCAATAAGCAGGAACAGAATTGATAGCTCTTAGCCTGTTGAGAAAGAGGAGATTTTAAGACAGCTTTGCCACCTGTAGCAGTATGAATAGTAGCAGTAGTAGTAATATGAAGAGCATTATGAACCAGACAGACTAAACAAAGATCTATTGGAGACAAGACTGACAACCGTGACGCTTTAACACAGGATGCAGCTTGTACCTCTACTGTCATTCTATGCTGAAAGCCAGTGTTTGTTTAGACATGCTGCCAGCGTGGAATCTGGCCAGACTGTCAATACAATTGTGTCATGCAGACACTTTATCTCTTTCCTTGAGTTTCATGTTTAACCTACCTGGTCAGTAACTCACTGCTGACAGTGAGCTGTATGAAGGGCAATCCTGATCGAAGAGTAGGACAAGTCTGACATCTAGTGGTGAATGTACGGTCTGTGCAGCATTTAGGCTGAGCATGGTAAAAACCTAGCTTTTCAGTTTGGTGCACAAAGCTTATTTGACCTAAACGTTTTCATTTTATCACGCATAAAGGGAATAACTGAATCTTTAAACACATACATATGTTAAATGAGTAAATACATTGATTTGTTTGAATCAAACACATTTTCATTATATTTTTCACTCTTTTATGATCGTCAGAAGATTACTGGTTTGATGGCATATACATACAATATTTTACAGAAAACGTAATTAATTGATTTATTTCTAATCCCGCGTTGTTTGGTTGGGCTATAAAAAAGTCTGACAGATCTTCTAACAAAAGAAAGAAAACAGGATACATTCTGATTTTTCATGTCATTTTTATTGATTTCAACATTCAGGTTAATAACAAAATCTTTATTGTGCTTTAACACAATGTCATGAAACTGTAAACAACTCCAGAATAAAAAAACATCATACATCTGCCGATCAATCAACACCCCACTGATACGAATATATTGTCGGTAACAAATCTTTAAGTATTGCTACTCGGCCACAGCTGTTTAACACTCAGTCAACAATTAAGTAGTGCACTGGAGTAACACAGACACAAATTATGGTAAAAATAAACTCCTCATTTACTCACCAACCTACCTACTCATGCTGATTAATGGATGTATCCAGAAATTAGACTGCTCCGTAAGGCCCTGGCAGGGTCTCTATTAATAGACTCTATTTAAGAGGTCAACATGAAGCAGGAACAGGAAATCTGTTGGAGCTCAAGTGCAGCTCATCCACTGACACAAACCTCAGATGTTCTTTTGTCTTCCACCCGTGTTTTGGCTTTTAATGTTTTACAAAACCATGTTTTTACATCTTCCAAACATTCCTTTTTAAATTTTATTTGAAAGTTTTTTTATGTCCAACCACTTGCATTACACGGACAGGAGTGCGTGAGAAAGGTTCACACAAGACACCTTATATCAAGGAAAGAAGAGATGATTGATTATCATCATGATAACATCACATATCTAAGCTGCCTTGCATACTTTTAATGCCAGCAGTCACCGTCATTACACAACAGACAAGCTCTTACTTTAAGAGGGCTCACAGCATCATATTTCTTTTGCTTAGTCTGAGCGGGGGAAAAAAAAACATGAAAGCACCACACACAGTCACCAAGGAAGGACGGTAATGGGCATAATCTACACTTGTCGTACCATCCAATTTGTATATTACAGCTGCAACCGATGATTATTTTGATTATTAATTACATCATTATAATCAATAGCATATGAAATGTCAAACAAGATCTTAAAGCTCAAGATGACATCTTCTATAGCTGTCTGAATAACAGTCCAAAAGGCCAAAATGTTTCTACTCACAGTAGTATGAAATAAAAATAACAAAGTTGACAAGTATCCAGCGACTACAAATGTTGGTGGTTTTACCGAATCACTCTCAAAACTGAGATAAACCCGTGACGTATGACCTTGATGTGGATGCCCTTCGGTCGGCTCGCTTCATGCCAAAGTGTCACTTTCAGCCAGTTCAAGTAAACAACCTTCTCTCAGCCTCTGCTGCAACCGATTACAGCTGAGTGTAGGATGTTTACATGTACTGAGTCTGAACAACTGATGTTGGAGATATAAGCCACCAAATCACAAAGTTAGGTACTAACACGACCTACAAGGCCTGATTAATGGACTGAGTATTAATACAACCTTCACAGACAAATACTTTTGGATTTGAAATGTACCTCACTCTTCCGTTGCTGTGGAGCCGGAGGCAGTCGGTGGCGGTAAACATCAGACTGAAAGCTCTGTGGATAGACAGCTTCCAGTCGGGGATGTTTACAGCCCCAAACTACCGTGTGCATTTGTAACCTCAGTCGCAGGCAAGATAATGCTGGACAAGTAATGGATGATATAAACATCAGGCACAGGAACTCCAAAGTTGAAGACATTGCCTTTTCTAAATGTTGCTATTTCTATAATGCTGAAAGCTGTGCGGGCTCCTTCCTGCAGGTGTAACCTGGTAAGGGCAGGAAACTATGGAAAATGGCCATCTGGCCAGTATAACGCAGCGTCACTGTAGATGATGTCTGTAGAGAATCCAGACTCCATGTGTCAAAGACATTGTGGTCTGTGGTCTTGTATTGTCCTAAAACATGCAGAAGGAGAGAAGTCAGCCTGACCTCATTACCCATCACCCTGCACAAGACTGACTGATGCTGAGGACGACTTTCAATGACAACGCACAGGGTTATTCAACCTCAAGCTCTCTGCCAAGCATCTATTAACACTAATGATGCGCGAGCAACTGCTGTGTGTCACTATGAATTATGAGTCAATTAAACAAACTTTGTTCATGTGAACTCAGTGCACTGCTCTGCACACATTAACAAGCTAGCTTAATGTCATACTAACCTGCAGCAATGACATTAGCTGTAACACTGAGGTTAGGTACACAGTAATCAGACAGTGTTGTAGTGTAACGGCTCTGTAATGTCAGAGAAGTAAAACAGCTGGGGAACCTTCACTAATGCAAGGCCAGCTACTGTGTCCTATCCTGACTTGACTGCAACACTGGAAAAAGCTAACTTAAATAGCGAGATAGCCTTCAGGAACCAGCTCCAGTTGCCGTAAGTGAATTTCTGCCGCTTGCGAAGCCGTTAAAGTAACTTTGCCACATCGGGCAGCCTGCCAGAGCAAACAATGTTAATGTGGTAGGTGTTAGCACTAGCTCCTGTTAGCCAACGACCTAGGCTGGCTAGCTAGCTCGCTGACACGGCTAGCTTCTGTTAGCTCGTCTGTGACCCTAACCTTCTGCTGTCTGACGTTTTCCTTACCGGCGAATAAAAACGATGATCCCCGCGCAGCACGAGGGTCGACGCCCGCCGCGATGTGTCAGATTGAAGTTTGAGTCGATTCGGTCATGTTCTGTCCTATTCCTGGCAGCCTGTTAAGTTTCCTTCCGTTTTCATTCACTTGTCTTTATTTTGACCTTTGGTTACTCGACACCAACATTGACGTCATTGTCATGGCAACAGAGCCCCGCCTACCGTGAGCGGAATAATTGCATTTACATTTTACACCTGACGTCCAGCTGCATCTGACTCTCAGCGCAGGGAGCACACGAGTTAAACAGGAAAAGATACTCGATTTGAGGAACAAGTTCTGTTTAAAGTTGAAGTTAAACGTATTTTGAGAAAAAGTAGTGAGTAGCCTATAGTTAGCCTACTGGATCATTATATCACTGATGGATTAACATTCTGCATGTTAATCCGTCCAGTTGGGTTGGAGCTCATTTTAAAACTTTATTTGATCTTTATCAGTGTGTCATCCGCCATATTCTGCTCATGCATAAAGACCTTGCTGTTTATCAAATAATACCTTAAAAATTGTTTTTTTCACCATTGTCTGTTGGGTAGCCTGCTTTTATTTTGCATTTCATTATCAAAAATCATTCTTCACGAAAATGCTGGGTTCAATCTGTTTCATACATTACATTTAGATTAGTCTCAGTCATTTTGAGAGACAACAAAAAAGATTTATGTAACTGCCATTAATAGCTGTTCTTTCTTTTCAATATCCCATAGTCAGTGACTGCACACATGTACCTACCGTCTAATCATAAACTCCAGTGGGGCTTTTTATTCTGTTATTCTGTTATGCACATACACAATAGAGACATTTCTGTCGTTACATTACATTTAAAAGGTTACTAGCTGTTTTGTCTGTTTGGTAGCCAGCTTTTATTTTACACAACATCATCAAAAATCAAGTTGATGGTGAACACTCTCTGTTTAAACGATTTATGGGGTCAACAGACAGTTTAATGCAAGTGTATTTAGAGCCATTTTAAGTGGCATCGGATTTATGTAACAGCAAAAGATTGCCATTGATAGAGCTCTGTTCTTTCCTTTCAATATCCAGCAGTCAGTTACTATACAAATGTGCCTAAACTTGTGTTCTTAATCTCCATTGTTTTTGTTTTTTTTTATTTTACATTACATTATAAGTTTGATTTCATTTCTCACTTGTCTTTTTAAATACTTTGTCCCTTTTTTTCTTTTTTGAATGTTCTGATTGTGAACCTCTGGCACTTTAAGGTATGTTTTGTTTTTCACTTATCCTTTTCACTTATCCTGCACTTTAAGCTCACAAAGACACATCAATGTTAACTCAAAGCTGAAGTTTGGTTTACTGTCCTAAACTATCCGCTGATGAATCAGTAATATGAAAGGAAATTGATAAATACAAATCTAGATAATCAATTGCAATTCAATTCAATTATTAGTTATGATATTAAATATAACAGATATGCTAGTAACGCTTCCTAAAGCTAAAACATTTGCTAACTAAACTGCTTTCGGGCTTTTGGGCATTTTGTAATGTGCTTTCTGGATAATAAATGATCTGATCTTACCTTTGCGTTTACACCTGCTATCTTTTTTTTAAGTATATTTTTTTAATGATAGCTTTAGTGATAGAACAGCTGAAGATATGACAGGAGACAGGATGAGAGAGAGAGGGGGAGTGACACACAGCAAAGAGCCCCAGGCTAGGACAAAGCCTCTGTACATGGGACGCCCGCTCTACCAACTGAGCTAAACGGCACCTCTACGCCTGGTATCTTTAAAGCATTCTTGTTGTCCTCACTGAGATCAGATCTCTGTCCTCCAGGACGAAACCTGTGTATGAATCTTTTAAAAAAGATGATTGCTTCTCAATCTCAAGTAGTCAAACACCACAGCTGGTGGCCAGTCCAACCCACCAACACACAGCATTTGTGTTTGAAGCCTGCGAATGGTATTTTACAAACAACTATCTTACACATTGCACCTTTAATTCGTGAAGTTATTCATTTCTTTGCATGCAAAATGATTGTGTCAGTTTGTCCTGATGTGTTGCAGTACCGGCGTGTAGGCTGCTCTGTGCATATTGTTAACATTATACATTTCAAGATATCAGTCATGTCCCACTTGTATTGCTTTTATTTTTCGCAAAGTTCTGTTGGATAACACACATTGTGGCATGGCCATAACACAAAACAGAAACAATGTCATCAATTAAAGGTTCGTGCCACTAGCCTCCTTCTCTCTTGCTCTCTAAATTTGAACACCAACCTTCGTTTTATTTTACCTTAAAACAAATCAGTTTTAAAGCACATGGATTGTGTTTAACCTAAGGTCCCAACGAGCCCCGCTGCCTCCAGATGTGGTGAGGCAGACGTGATGCATTTACAGCCTGCATTAACACGCATTTTCCCTTATCTACATAACCTGTCCAGATACAGATTAATTTAATACCAGGTGTAAATGGGGCCTTGAAGGCATCACTTTGTTTGCTGAGCGATTAGCCTTTGTCAATATCCCAAATGAATAATTCAAAACATAATAAACAGATCATTCACTGAGACATTAACTTGTAATTCCACAATGTTCCTCCAGACTGCTGGCCTCTGAGTGGACTAAGCAGTTTACTAATCAGTGCTTGAGGGAAAAGCCCAGTCCAAATCAGTTATGCGGTCTGTCAGTGACCAGCTGGAACTCACCAACGATTAACATCACTGACACCTGGGTGAAAAATACCTCGTGGCTTTGAGCACTGACCGGCTGATGTGCCTCCGCTCGCGGCTGTCTTCTCCATGCGTTTACCCACTAGTGTGTTAGCTGATGACAACTATGTTAACATGTCTTGATAAGCAGTGCGTTCATTAGCCTAATTAGCAACTTTAACTACTCAGAGCGATCCGTTTGGACAGTTTGACTCTCCCCTTCACCTCTGCGCGTGTCGTTGTGACCATTGACTGCGTATTACTTCAGAATAGGGAGCAATTTTCTGAGGTTTCCAGTTATAGATGGAGGGCTAACCGTTTTCTGACATTACCAGCAAAAAATGCAAAGCATCAGCCCTTACAGAGAGACCATGCTGTAGTTTTTGTACACTGCCTTGCACAGTTTCCTCCACATGAGGTCAGGCTGGATCCATCTAACGCTCCATCTCTTCATTATTCAACAGAGCCAAGTTAACCGCAAGCTTCTGTGATGGATCGCCGGACATTTATCCACTATTTAATATTCGGTGCACATGAATGTGTTGTTAGATTACTTTAAGTACCCGATTTTTTTGTCCAAAATGTAAACTAAGATCAGCAAATGCAAATGTGCGAAATGCTCTCTAAATGTAGAGTACACTAATAACAATATTCATTAGGTTTAAGGGGAGTGGTGTGTCGCCCCTCTATATGTAACACCGCTGAGGATTTCTTAATCATTTATATAACAAATCTCAGTTATTTCTTATGAAAAGAGCGGGTGAAGAAAATCCATCTATAACCTAACCAGGAAAATTGATTCCCTTGTCATTCTGTGTGGTCTGAAATTGCCCAGAGCTATTATGAGAGAGACTGATTTTCTCTGTGCAGTGGAGTGGAACATTTTCTCCTTGTAGAGCTTTTTGTGAGATGTGAACAGATTCATAAGCAACAGCGCTGTTAAAGAGGTGTGTTGTCATGTGCTCTCAGACAGACATTCCTCAACATGTTAAACGCCATTGAGTCATTTAACCGGGTGTCATCGTCTCCGGTAAGAGGCGCAACTTATATATCATTTGATTTTACTGTATTGTTTTTATATGTTGCATATCTCAGATTCAGATTTCTTTTTAAAAGACAATTAATTAAAATGTTTTAGAGATAGTGTGGTAAGCTAATAGCAACATATCAATAGCTGTAAGATAGATAGATAGATAGATAGATAGATAGATAGATAGAGCACGTACTTTCACCTTGGCCCACCAACAAATATGTGCCTGAATTTATTCTATAAAATCCATCTATAAAATGTATGTTTGGAGTCAAGTGAGCCTGATCGACAGCTCACTCATGCTTGAACACTTAGCGGTGGTGGTGCCGCTTGCTCTTTTTAACTGAAGTTCACTACGCTCCACCTAACTGCTGAAACATAGATGTTCTATGTTCTGGGTATTATTTTACTTTGGCATTACAATCAAACAGTGTATCCATATACTAATAAATTAAAAATGAATAGGGCCATTTAAACGTTGGTTTTAGACCAAGGGCAGAGAGGTTAGTTTATTAGCTGCATTTTTTTTGCTCTTATAATATAACTCATTTCTGTGCTATATATTCACTATGAATTATTTATTGTAACATTTCCTTTTCTATACATGTGCTTTATACCGGTAACACTGAGTTGACCTTAAGTGGATGCACATACACAATAGAGAAATTTCAGCCTCAGAAAGTACACATATGCATAATACAACACATCATGCAGGCATTGTTCGTTCTAAACAAAGTGCGTGATAGGCGCCAGAACTGCACAGGCCAAAACAATGAGGCCAGGTCACACCAGCATTTTAAACAGTGTACACAGCATTTAACATTTTGTTTTTAGTGTATTGAAATCCATTCGATGGGTCAGAGGGTTTTTTTTACCCTCCTCTGTTGGAGAAAAGACTGTTCTGCAAAAGAGCAATGGTTCGCTTGGTCCGAACACCAGCAACGCTTCTAATGTATACATTAGACAGGGGTTGATGGTACGGATAAAATGTTGAACAAAATCAGAGAGAAAATAGAGCTACGGTGGCTGATGAGTGCGAGCCCAGCCAGCCAGAGAGTTGGCGTTTAACTCAGAGACACTTCACTTACTAGTTCTGAAAGTCTAGTCATTACATCACCAAGCCTCTGGATATAATTTCCACAAAGCTGCATGGATTAAAACTTTTCCTGGTGTGAGCAGAGGTCATAACTCTAGCAACACTTGTACAGAACAACTCCTGTCATACTGTAAAACGGCAGTCAGAGTGTAAGGAAGGAAGAGAAAGGATTTCATTTTACAGGAAAAAATTTTTTCGACCATAACCACTTTGACTTTGACCTTTACTGTCAAATGCGTTACAGCTTGTTCCCTTTATCCGGGTCAGCCCCGATGTTCTGACCTCTTCAGACTTTTTCCCTTCTACGTGCACTTTGAAAGTTGCCTAAATTGTGCCAGGAACTTCTAACTCTGCTTTTCAGGCCTTTAGGCAGATAGCACATGTGCAGCTCCTCATTAGAGCCATCTTACACTGTGAGGCCTGGCTTGGCTCAGTTTAGAGATTAGGGCACCACTGAGACCTGGCTGGCTTTGAGAATGTTCCTTATAGCGAGGTGTCTTCAAAAAACTGTTCTGTCGTGACATGTATACAACAATTACTTGCCTAAGCTTAGGTAGTTTAATCATTAAATGGTAACTCCAAGATGTTTGAAGTATGTTAACAGGTCTTGGGGAGTACCTCTACATGTGTGAAAAAAGTAGCATAAAGCCTTTCATGGCTCCAGAGAAAGCTGCATGATATCTTATTAATTGCCTCCGCGGAGGTCACTCAGTGCTAATGCGCTTGCATTGTAGGTAATGTATACACCAGGTTTTAAAAAGGAAGAAGAATTTAAAAAAAGGCATTGTGTCAATTATGACAATTTGTTTTAAACGCTCCATAACCAGTCCACCGGTGTTACAGGAGTCTAACACTAGACTAGGGTACTGCTTTTCAAAACCTGGCACTACATTACCCACAATGCAATTTAGCCACTGAGTGAAATCTCTGGGGGTAATTAATCTGATTACATGCAGCACTGGAGCCACAAAATACAACGACAGAAGTACACCCCAAGACCTGTACACACACTTATATGTGTAAACAAGGGTGGCATTACCCCTTAAATAACTATTTTAGGAACTTCTGGTTCTGAAAGTAAAAATTCCCAGTACTTTCTCTAAGTGTCACCACATGCAGAAAACAGCGTTAAAAGGCCCTTCCTCTAGCAAACACAGAGGGGGTTTCTGCACAGTGTTTTCTGTTTGGAAACCGATCGCAGCATTTTCAGATCCTGATTCACAAAACAAATGGTTCTGCATTTCCATCAGGCATATTGTGACATGGCCAGAGACCGCTGAGAGGTTTGGGAGGAATCTGTTGTAATAATTCAGGCCCAAGAATAATTAAAGCCAGCTCACGATTCCTGGCTTTCATGAGTCCCGGGCTGTAATGTTTGTTTCCTCAGTAAGATTGCATATTTGCTCTTCTTGGCTTCCAGTTGATGTCCAGTCAGATACCTGTAGGTTTACAAGATCAGGTACAGTACAACACTACGGATGCATTTTGCTTTGCTGCCCTACAGTAGGGAGCCGGATGATGCTGAAAATAGCTTGGCAACACTATGTTTTGATTGTAACATGCTTCTCTTCTGTTCTGTTCTGTTCTGTTCTGTTCTGTTCTCTTGTCTTGTTCTCTGAAAAGGCAGTAAAAAAAATGAATGTTCAAGAGTGTCTTTCTTGTTCCTTAATCCAATATTTTCCATGTTCTTACAGTTAGACTATTCAACCACCTCAACATGCTGCTCATTGTGTTGGGGGCCGGAGCTTATTCCAGCATGCACTGGGCAAAATGTAGATGACATCATGGAGAGGCCACCAGTCTGTCACACACTTGGACAAATGGATGGTCAATTCAAAGTGTCCAATTCCGCTGATGTGCATGTTTTTAGAGTTCCTGAGGAAACTGGAGAGACGTGAAGAGCCAAAACATTCTTGCTGTGAGGGGACGATGACTGCGGTGTTGTGCTTCCTGAAAAACACCAATGACGCAGTGATGTTTATTGTAGCTGTAAAACCACTTTACATATATTAGAAATGTCTCTATGTTAACATTAAAGTCAATGGTGGCAACAACACAACATTAACATTTTGTAGTACAGCACAATGGTCTGTTGCCAGCCTGCAGTGCTGACCATTGCGGCATTTTTCAGGCCATGGTGTGAACACGACATAAACGTAACATAAAAAACATTTTTTAGGGACTCTATGGGGTTCTATAATCACACTCAAAGGACTATGGGAGCTTTTTATACAATGGCTAGTTCCAGCCATTAAATTTGATTGGTTAACATACATACCAGCCTTGATGTTCATTCCCTTAGCTTCGGGTCCCCTTCACTCTCCTTCAAAGAAAGTGGGTTACTCGGGGGCTGGGTGGGGAGGGATGGATGGGGTGGGCGATATTCAGGGAATGCGGAGCTACAGTATGTATTCACTCCTAATATAACCAGAGAAAATCGCTCACAGACCTTGTGACCCAGCAGACGTAATAGTGCACAGAGGCCTCATGTAGGTGTTCATTGAAGCGCAGAGGGTTGCTGGTGGTGCTGGGAAAAAGTGAATCTCTCTCTGCCGTGTCTTTTTCAAGTTGGCTGTGCATGGCTTCCTGGAAATAGCACAGGCATGCACTCGGAGTCTGAGGAGACAGAGCTCAGCCTATTTAAGTTTTGTATAAGATAAATGCCAGCGATGGAGATGGAAGCATTTGAACCCCCCCAGCTTCTCTCCAACAACTCCTGAGGGAAATATCTAAGGCTGTTAAATGCTCCACTGTCTTCAGGAGGTAGTTGCTAATTTTGTCTGTCTGCTGTGTGTTGATGGGTGGTTCTGTACGGTGAGTCTATCAAAGCTTTTTCACTGAAAACAGCTGCCTGCTATATGTCTGGAAACAAAGCAGATGAGAGTGAGAAAATAGTGTAGGGCCATAAAACCAAAACAGTAAGTCAGAGAAAAGAAACAGAAACAACAACAAAAGCAAAAATGCTCTGCAGAGCTGAGGGGTCATAGTTGTAGGAGGATGATAATTCTAGCTACAAGCCCTGATGCACTCACTGCTAAGATCATTCAGTGCTGAATGTATGACTTGACCAACGGCAGTCTTTGGGGCAGGAAAATAAAGTCAGTTCCCTTAAATGGCCACTTGAGGCTGACTACGAAAGAGAGTAAAATTATGTTAAGGCGAGCTGTAAACTGGTGAGCCATCGGCAGAGCCTGCGGCTTCTGGAGGAATAAACACCCATAGTCATTGGATTCAGTCCTGTGTTGGAGCCATTTACTGTACAGAGAAGAGCGCAGAGTTTAATTTCTAAACTTCAGGGATTGAAAAGTGGATAAATCTTCACACTCGCTTTTCAACTTCTGCAGAAGTGAGCCACGGATGTGCCAAAATCCATTCGTACTGTAATTGTCTTTTACTTGCTGCTGACTGGAGGAGAAATGTGCTCTACTTCATGAACGTAAAGAGAGGGAAGGGTAAAAAAAAAAAAAGACACTGGAGGCTAAGAGCATGAACTGGAGTGCCTGGTGAGTGCTGACTTTAGTCAGAGGGTATATTGAACACAAACTCACGGAGTGCATTTGTCACTTGTTTACTACACTAGCTAATGTACAATAAGGTATTCTGGCTGTTTGGGATGAACAAACAGGTTCATCCATGTGTCGCACCGGTATTAAATCAGTGCTAACTGAAACCTAGGTTCTAAGGAGTAATAGAGAATATGATAAGGTAACAACTGACAGTTTTATTTCAGTACAAAAAAACACAAAATATCACAGTTACAGTGACTCAAGAATATAACCAAATAAAATAGAGCTCTCTTTGTTTTTAAATAAAATAAGAAAATAAAAAAATATAAAATCCTCTGGACAAGAAATAATTGTCTCTGGATCCAGTTTCTTTCGTTCAGTTCTTGTTGTACTGGTACTGTTTTTTGTGTGGTTGGTCTTGTGTTTCTAATGTACACTACCCGGGTAGGTATTAGTGTGTACATGTGTTCACGGGCTTATCTGGGAAATCCTGTTGCGTTCCACGACGATCTGACTGTGAGGACCCTGCAGTAGCTGGCCAGTCTACTAACAGAATTCCTCAGAGTTCTTCTGGTGGGCTTGGCTCGCCATCAATCTCAAACTTCTCTCAGCAGATCCGGGGTCACCAAAAACCAGTCTACACATATTGTGCAGAACAACAAATCAAATTACTTTATCATCTTCAATAAAAATGATATCATCATAAATGAAATAATATCAGATTCAATCAATCAAGATTTCTTTCACTTAACTTTTTTAACTTTTAGAGATAATCTCCCCATGAATTTACTATTTTTGTTTACAGTGTTCTTATCTAAACAAGTATTTATCAGATTTTTAACAGTATTCAGACATGAATTTCCTCACATCCACATTCACAATGAAATTACAGCATTTTTAAATAACAGTAACATGTTTTAACCTTTACAAATTTTTAACAGTGCTTTCACGCAAATGATGAACTTATAAACACAATATAGCAATGCAATATTCAATGACATTCAGCATTTATAACTTCCAAAATACTCCGACTGGGTTTAACTCACATTCTACCGTGCT
>OMLP01043978.1:4950-36054 GCA_900302685.1 Spondyliosoma cantharus
ACACACACACTCACTCACTCACACACACACACACACACACACACACACACACGCACACACACACACACTCTCGCTGCAGATATGACTGGAGGTCTTTCCTTGCGTTCTTCTCTTCCCAGAACATCAATTACATCGTCACTTTGGTTTCATATCACTGAATTAGCATGTCACCGTGACGACAACACACACACACACACACACAC
Organism: Spondyliosoma cantharus; assembly: GCA_900302685.1. NCBI lineage: Eukaryota > Metazoa > Chordata > Actinopteri > Spariformes > Sparidae > Spondyliosoma > Spondyliosoma cantharus. Next base: position 5,154 of record OMLP01043978.1, read on the forward strand.
ACACACACACACACACACACACACACACACACACTTGACCTCAGCTTCATCATGCTACAATGCTGTCTCCTCTCTCACTCCGCTGTCATCCTGTCAGCAGCCCGTATCCCACAATTATTCCCTCCATCTTCTCTCTCCTCCTCCCTCGTGTATCATCCTCTCTCCCTCCCTGCTCTCTCTCTCGTCACTCCCACTTTTTACCTCCCCTCTCAGGCACTTCCTGTCCCCTCCATTTGTCATTCCTCACTCCTCCTCTACCTCTCCTTCGCTGGTCACATCTCACATCTCCTCTTCTGTCTTTTATTCTCTGGTTTCCTACTTTCACCCGTTTTCTCCCTTTTTTTCCGATGAGTCCTCTCTTCTCACCTCGTTCTTTACTCCTCATTCATCTGTTTTGTTTACACCTCCCCTCTCCTCTTTTGTCTATTCCTCCTCTCCTCTCCTCCCTCCTACATTCCTCAGCTCACTTTTTCTCTCCTCTCCCCGTTTCTTTCCGTCACTTTTCCTCCCTTCTCTTCATCTCGTTTCCTCTTATTTCCTCCATTCCTTCCCTCACTCCCCCTCCACTCGACTCCTCTATTTTCCATTCCCCTTTTCTCCAATCCTCTCAATGCATCCTTCCTTTTCTCCTCTCCTCTCGACTCCTCTTCTCTTCTCCTCTCCTCTCGACTCCTCTTCTCTTCTCTTCTCTTCTCTTCTCTTCTCTTCTCTTCTCTTCTCTTCTCTTCTCTTCTCTTCTCTTCTCCTCTCCTCGTCTCAGTGAAATGAGCTGTCAGAGCGGCGGATGATTGACGAGTCGAGGTGGACCGGACTCTTCCCGCTCTGTAGCCGTCACTCAGACTCAGTTTGTGTGTCTGTGTGTGTGTGTGTGTGTGTGTGTGTGTCGGCGGGGCGGTGGGTAATAGCACTGACACAGCAGTCTAAGTATGAGAGGCGAATATCGCCTCGGCGACAGCTGATGATTAGATTGCCTCGACTCAATCAAAAAGCGGATGTTGTCCTCAGCAGTCGAGGAAATGACTCTGCCTCTTGTGTATCTCCAGAAGAAAGTCTTTGGATGGGAATATAAAAGGGAGCCAATAATTAATTGAGGAAGTAGAGATAGAGGGTGCTGGTAGGGAGGAGGGGGATTACAACTAAATGTCACTGACAATTAATTTTCCATTGCACAAAGGCAGAAAATGAAGAGAGGCATAATCTGTTCAAGTCAATCAGATCCTAAATCCCTGTGACAAGCGCGATCTATGATTAAGTGGCTGCTTCATCGCCGAGGTACCTTAATTAATCTATTTTACCTTGTCATCAGTTTTGCTTCCTGCGAGTCGTTAGGACGGTACCTTTAATGGAATAACGAGCCGCCGTTTAAGAGATCCGGACCTTCCATCACCATAAACGTCAGTCACTTCAGAGGGAAGCTATGGAGAGAAGTCGCCGTCGGCCTCATCTATTTCCTGGAGTTGGTAGAAAAGATACAGTGACTCATCTTTCATTTAACGCCACATCGCTTTGTCACCGGCTTCATCTTGACTTCATAAAAAGATCTCTGGTCTCTCGGGAGTGTCTTTGTCCTAAAAAAAAACTATTACTCACCTGTACGCTTTGTGGTACTTTGCAAGGTGTTTGCCCCAGATAAGTCTCACAAACACAAACACACACAAACACACACAAACACACACACACACATGAGAAAACAGACCTCCAATCGTGATGAATGGTCCGATGTGATTACAGATGACGCGCAACAGAGACTCGCATGTAAAGAGGCAGATTCACACAAACACAAAAACACACACTCAACAATTTCCATATCCCCCACACACACACACACACACACACTCACACACACTAATCAGTCTTTCTGTCACAGAACATGAGAAAACGATTCAAAGACGCTTCCTTCACTCCCATCTGGAGGCATTTAAACAGTAAAACAGTTGAGCAGCAGTGAGAGCGAAACCTTTTCCACTCCGGGTTCGGCTTTATTTACTCGGCTTATCTCCCCTCTGGAATCAGCACAGCCGGGCCCGGAGCGGCCGCGCTGTTTATTCAAATGGAGCAAAGAATAATACGGCCCGAGCCATCAAATCCAGAAGCCTGAAGTCATTTGTGTGTGAGTGCGTCGGTGTGTTTCTAATGGCTTTACGATCCAAAACCACATGCTTGACTCATGTCCAGCGTCTCACCTACGAGAAACACGTCAAACTAATCACTTCTCCCCGGTGGAGCTCAACATTTCCCTCCATCCACTTTCCATCTTCATACTTTCAGGTGACCTAATGCTCTGGCAAGTATTTAAGACTTCTTGGGTGGTAGCATGTTGTCCTAATTATGTTTCTAAAGATACAAATACATCTTACTCAACACAGTTTTATGGACGTGGGATAGCTGTTCCATCAAAAGTGTGTAGCCTGCATGAGCTAGCTATAATGGAAGCTAGCACTTCATGTGTCCCATTAACATTGATGGCTTTTGATTCAGTAGCTTGGTGGCTAGTTAGCTAGCTAATGATGCAAATGCTCATTAGGTGTAATGACTCTGGTTGTGGAGTGAAACGAGGATGAACCGAGGCGTCGGCCACACTGAAACAAACCGTGTGGATGTCGTCACGATCGTCCTGGAGGAAAACGGACGTGTCTGCCTTGGAACTGACTGCAGATTTATTTTTATTGCTGAGGGAATTAAAACTTTAAGTGAAAACAATAAAATAACCCCTGCACACGGGGTTGATAGCACTTTAAAGAAAGTTAACACTGCTTCAGCTGTAGCCTATCGTGCACTCTTGTAGAGGTCTTCAGAGGTCTTCTTGCTTCCCACATGAGTACCCTGAGAGAGTTATAAGAGAGGAGACAAACTACTTACTGTGAAACCTTCAGAATAGAAAAGTCTGCATGAACAGAGATGACACACATCCTGCCCCGTGCCCTCCAAAGCCAAGTGTGCGCTTTATCGCAGCTGAACCGCTGCAGCGCACCAGCTCATCACGTCGTTGCTGACTTAAGTGCATCGTTGAGATTCACAGTTTTAATCAGATCGGTGCAGATGCAGAATAATATTCTAGTAGACGAGGAGGATTTCACACTAATGCCTTGAAAGGTCTTTTGTCTTATCAGCTCTCATTACGTGATGCATCGTTATCGTCACAGGGAAACAGTCACAAAGCGATCTACTGGATCTCCTCTAATGCTCTGAAACTTTGCACTCACCATGTTTCAGTTGGGGCTGATGATGATGATGGATGCTGCAATCTTCGAGAATATGGAATAAACCGTAAAGACATCAGGTCTCTTCAGATGTATGACGATAAAAGTGTGGATCAGAAGCACCCGTGATGTCCTTTTTTCAGTTTCACGCCACCACAAGGCTTGTTAATTAATCTTCACTTAAGCACACATCTCTCTCATACAGACCTGACCTCAGCTTTTTTGGACAACAGTAGCATTTTTTTGTGTGTGTGTGTGCAAGATCTTGGTCGATGAGTCTGTTCCAGAGTTGTGGTTCAAACTGATAAGGCCCGTTGAGGAAGTCCCGTCCCAGCGTCATCGGGCCAGAGAGGAAACAGGGGGTCAGCCCGCGGAGTCAGATAAACCACGTCCCCCGGCAGATAACTCCATCCTCCGAAAAACGCTGGCAAACACTCCCTCTGCTCATTAGGTCCAATCATAACAGAAAGTCACAGGGAGGAGGGGAGACGGCGATGGGTGTCGACGGAGCGAGAGAGGCGGGAGGGAAGAACAAAAACAAGACGGTCATCAACATAAACTGATGCGTCCCAGAATCCTCTCTGTCATAATTTCAGCCTCGCTTTGTCTTGCGATGCGCAGCATCCTGGAGTCGGGTTGAGCCTGCGAGCACTCGGCACTCTGTTTGTGACAAGTCAGCTGTCTGTGAGTCATCGGCGCGCTGCACAGTCTGCTGAGCGATACAGTTCATTATCTTATGCAGGAGACGCATCGCTTTGATAAAAGACTGAAGTCAGGCAGCAAGAGCGGACATCGAGTGAATCAAAACATTATTATTTCTTCTATCTCTTTTTATTTTTGTTGCTCCAGAGTTCATCCATAAAGTGCATGGTAAAAACAAAATGCGTCATCCGACACTGATGACCTGTGGGAGCGTCTCCTGGCTCCACTGGAGGCAGAACACAGACCAAAACATTTTACATACGACTGCTTCAAAAATATGTTTATATTTATTATTCCTCAGTCACGGTTTGTTTTTTGGTTTGCGTTCAAAAGCTACTTGAGATTCAGGAAACATTTCGATGATAAACAGGAGGAACAACACAGACTGTTGATGGGATGCAAACAGAGCGTCCCGTGTTAATCACGCCGAGCCGAGCACAGCTACGAACGCAGACAGCAGCCTCAAAGAAGGGAGGATGACCGTGCCAACTTGGCCAACTTGCAGCGTTTGTGTTGGCTCGGTATCACAGCTGAGCCGGGCCGCCCTGGGACGGACTCCACCCTGAACCCAAAGGCGTGTCTTGCACTACAGGGATTGTCTTAACAAATGGTTGGCTGTACAGCGAACACAAATACTCTCCTATCTTCTGACATCGCAGCTTGAAACATGCACACGAGCTAGCGTTAGCAAATCGTTTATACCTGGGGAATTCTGGTATTCTGGGAATACGATATAATCCAGGACCATCACCAAAAGTGCTTACCTCGCCACTTACAGGCTGATCTCACTTTTCTTTATAGCTCTTAACATTTGTTTACCCAGAAACAGACGCTTTCTCGCTCTCGCCAAATCCACCAGATTCCTCTCGCAGACGCAAAACACTTTATGATCATAAAATACACTCGACAGCAACAAAATAACTCATCGTAACCATCTTGGCTTATCGTTACAATTATCCAAAGATCACTAACTCTGGTTGGGTCAAAATAAACCCTTAATTAATGTTGTTGGTGGGCAACACTGTCAACACGGGCTGTCAGTGGGAATCTAAGCTTGGCATCGAGCGTACTGTTTGTATGTTGGTGCTTATAGACGTCTTGTTTGTGTTAGAAAATCTCCATCGTGACTGACAGCGATCCTCTCAGCTCAGTTAGCTCACTGTTAATTACCGGCTCGACCACACTTTCAATGCTTCCTCCGCCCTGACGGTTCTGACTAAATCTCTGCGTCGCTATAAATTTAGCTTCTGCTCATATTTCAGATGACAGCTGGATTTAATGGCTTACTGAATGCTTAACGGCATAATTACAGCTGTGTTAGACTCTTGCTAATGCAGACTGAATATCTCCTGCTACCGCTGCTTCACATTAAGAAGTGTTTCATCAGCAAAGCAGCAGGAGGCTTTTATTGTGAAGCAGTTATAGGAAATGCAATCTCTCTCTCTCCTCACAGTGCTAACAGAGCGTTAGCAGTGCTATGATAAAAAAAACTGGTCCTTACAAGATGATATAGATATATTTGATGATTTGTAAGTTTTAAATGATGCAGAAAGTAGTGCATGAGGAAATGGCCTCTGGGATGTGTTAGATGCAACTTGTTCTCACTCCCAACTCGAATGTCAAATTCAGCAGCTTGTTCAGAGGCCGTAAGCTTCAAGCTGTGATGGATTTTTGGATGTTTTTTACTTTGTGGAACTGTTGCTGTTACGGCACAAAAACTCATGGGTTCAGGAAAATATCCTCCTGTGGGATAAAATAAGTGGTAACTCTTGACTCTTGGTCACAAACTGCGTGCAAACTCGGATCTCTGGAGAGAAAGTCCCATTCGAACACCCCAGAAGTGATGCTAGAGGTGCTAGCACAGCGGTAAACTCAAAAGTGTAGGGCTGCAACATAAATAAAATAGAAATGTTAACCTTTTCGGGATACGCTGCTGTCCTCTCCACCGTATTGATGCATGTCACCTGTCACATTTACTTCCTCCCTGACCTCGGTCCCAAAAAATCAAATGATGCAACACCAGCGCATCTTGCACTTGAAGTTGGTGGTATTCCTGAGAGGACAGTCTCAGTAAGGTACCTGCTGAAATAATTAGCGTATGCGTGGAACTGATCACTCTCTGCAGGCCTATTAGTACAGTCCAAAATACCTCGCAATTAACCATGCATCAGCAGTAATTTTGTGCCTCTGAGGCTTATTTCTAGCCAGGCTTATCAGGTGGTTATTGATGCGTGGTTAAATCTCATTACCGGCCCCTGGCTGTCATCTGACAGTTTCCTCGACATCTAATTAATTTTTACTCTTTTCAAAGTCATGGCTGTACAGTAAATTATATTTCTAAACTTCACTGAACTAACTAACCAAGCAAACAATAAAATCCACCTGAGGGGTTAAAAAAAAACAACAACATGTCAATGCTTCTGTATCAGATTTGAAGGTTTTTTTTTTCCGATCTGGGAATATTTTGACATCCATCAGCCAATCAGGTGGATTCTGATGTTTGGTCTTTATGGAAGAGAAACCTTTTGAAGCCACTGTCGCCGTGTCGTGTCGTCCAGGTGAAGGGCGAGGCGACGCTGCCAGCTCCCGCTCTGCTCCCGGCGTGACTCAGAGCAGCTGCGGTCGTGGCAGCACAGGTGATGTGTTTCTCTGTCTGATCCTCTTCCTTTTCTGCCCCCGTGATTTGTTCCTCTGTCTCCCTTTTGCCAAAGTCCAGATTCATTCGTGCAGAGTTTCTGTGCTGTTTACTGAGAAGCATATTCAAATGAAGCCTGTCACAAACAGACTCCTGAACGAACCGCTCCAGAGGTCGCAGGTGTCCAAATGAAATAATTCGATGAAAATACATAAATGCAATAAAATGTCATCTTATTTGTGATTCTGGGAGTCTTTTGTTTGCCTGATTGTGGCAGTAATACTGGTGTTTTGCAGCAATTATATCTGTCAGTGTGAATAGTAAAACTTCATGTGTCCTTTCAAACGATGAATCAAGCGTGAATTGGTGGTAAATTGGATGCAATATGTATTTCTTTGGCCTCACTCTGAATACATTAAATTATAGGTGGGCAGAGTAATATCATTTGTATACAATTTACCAACACATGAGCATAAATGATCAACATAAAAGTCTGTATTACTATCAGAAAGCTTTTCAGTGAGGAAGGCTTCCTTAATTTCAGATTTCTGTATGTTCCTGCATTTTATCTGAATACTATTATCTTTATTTTCAGTAAATGCATCTGACCTGCTACCCAGTGAGCCATCTCGTACTGGCAGAGAGCCATCGGTATCATCGTTCAACATATTACTTGATTAAATTCATGTTATAATGTCTCATAAAGGTGTACCATCAAAATACTGATTGAGGTTGGTACACATTTTCAGCTTGTAGTGCATCAGTGGCTGTTTGCCACTTAATAGCACTCACACACATTAAAGTGATGGGTTAAAAAAAAAAACAACCCAATTACAGCGTGACCACCCCGCTGGGTCAGAACACACGCTGGGCTGCTTAGATCCAACGAACCATGTTGATGCTTCCACAGCTATATTAATACGTATAACTTTAAACTGAAGTGCGTGTTCTGCGTGTGACACTGTATTTTGGTTATAATGCATGATATGAAATACAAGAAGTGACAGGAAATGATGTAGAATATAGATTATATCCAAAGCCAGCAAGAGATGTAGACAAACAATGGATAAATCTATATAAGCCATATGTGACGTATCAACAATTCTATAATACGTGTCATATCACATTCAGATCACATGTAAATGGCGTGACAGCTGGGCGAGATGTCTGCCAAGAGCGGGACCGCTGCTCGAGCCAGGACGACGGGACGTTATGCAGCCGTGTTTGTGGCGTTTCAGACAGTTTAAGATAAAACCTGATGTTTAAGACATAAAGACATAAAAGTGAACCTGAAGAAACAAAGTTACAACACGAGGAAAAATCATCATATCTGTGTAAAAATGTACATTACCAACATTTCCTCTGGAGGCTAGGTTGGTTATGTTTTGAAACGCAGACACAAAGACATTCAGCTGGAGTCATGTTTCTGGCCTTTTGAGAAATGGACCGTAACATGCTGTTTATTTGGTCATCATCAAAAACAGCCTTAGCCAGTCAGAGGCACAAATTGCAGCAATAAATGCTTTTAAACTTTAATCACACAGCCAGATATTTTTTAAAGCAGCTGTTGAGTGATCCAGAGCAGTAATGAGATACAGGGCTGGAAGTTCTTTGGACATGTAAACAAGTTTTATTTTTGCTTACTGATATTCAAAAAGCACACCTCCCACTGAGATATCACTCCGCTAGCTGCAGCTACCCACGGCCACATGTGGCTTTAAATGATGGGTGGGGTTAGCCTGGATACATTCCTGTGCAAAGATCAATCATCCCAACATTTTAAATACTTTACAGGAAGAGAAAAAGGGAGACTTTGACATCAAAATACTAAATGCTAACATAAGTTTTGACACATATTTAGTATATTACAAAGATATGGTGTTCAAACTGAGAATGTTTTTTATTTTATTTCAGCATCTCTTTTCAAGTGAGATGAAAGTGTGTGTGTGTGTGTGTGTGTGTGTGTGTGTGTGTGGTTATGAGCAGCAGGTAGTGACAAAAAGGTTTACCTGAGATTGTTGTTGTTGTTGTTCTGTCCTGTAGATGCGAGAGTGCTGCTTGGGCCACATTTGTCCGCTGCGTTACGGCTCCGATCTGGTTTTGCTCCGCCGTCCGGCAACGGCCACCGGCTGCGTTTTGAGTCCAAGTTATAGGTCTGTGTTATAAAAACAACAAGAAGTGTTCCCGACTGAAGGACTAGCAGAAGAGCTTGTTTGAAGGTAGTTAAGGAGCCCAAGCCGAACTTGACAGGTGTTTTCTTCACGTCCAAACCTGATTGGAGCCCAACAAAGTTAATATGTCTCAATGGGTCCCAGTGGGTTTGGGTCAAGTATCCACAACCTAGTAGAGATGGGGAAAACAGTAACACAAAGATGTCCGAAGAACGCAATGCTGGCCCATCGGCAGGCTGATTCCAACAACCTGCATCCAGTGAGTCAGACTATAATGGCACAGCTCCGCCATTAAACAAGCAATTATCCATTTAGCATTTAATGGCCACTCCAGTCCGTCAGACAGACGACCTCTACGCTCGTGTCTGTCTCAGCAGAAGCAAAGGCCACCGGTGACCTCTGCTATAGGTGCCCGTGTCTTAGATTCTGTATACTAATGAATGCAAATGATGCCATCTGTCAGCCTATTAGCAAAGAGTCATTTACAGTGCATCTGGCCCGTGCAAACACAGCCACTCATGTCGTTGTTTGTTCACATCCTGTATACCTAATGAAGAGGAGCTCAATTATAGCATGTCGGACTCAATCCGCGCTCGTCTCTCACTCTCGCTATGTGCTAGATTGTTGTCTTTTGTCGATCCGCCACTGGTGCCTCGACCCCGTCGTGTCCTTTACTCTCCTGCTCTTCACCTGCCGACTTCGCCTCATCTCACCCCTCATGTCAATCTCACAGTCATTTTCATTTTAAAATGAACCCCTAGAAAAGCTATAACTCCATGAGCGTCCAATGAGAATGACTTGTCAAAGATTGATACCACCATCGTGCCCTGTAATCAGTTGGCAGAGAGGGAATGAGATGGAAAATGCCCCCGCGCTCCCTCATCTTCTTCTCCGGCGCTGTCTCTCAGATCTGGGTAAAGGAGGCAGTGATAGATTGAGGTTGTCATTTCCTAAGAGGAGTCCTGGCTTTGCATATTACCCCTTTTCTCCATCACTCTAATGAAAACACCGGAGAGATACCTGGGCCGCAATTGATATCCACACCCCAGAGCGTTGCGATATCTTTATCCATCACGCAGCCTCTTCTCGCTTGGCCATAAATGTGTCTCATGTGGCTGCACATAGCACCGCATCCCAGGCCACTCCCTGCACATATGGTTGAAATATGCTAAATAAAACCTCATTGTCCTTCCAGGGAATACACCTTAGGGCTGAAGTGGGATCTTCAGTCAGTGAAATATTACTTGAATACCAGATAAAGCGTGCCTATAGGCTGTTTATGGTCAAGGACGTTGCTATACGATAAGGGCGTAATGACATGATATAAGTTACCACCTGTAATTTAGGTTTTAACAGCGGCCACACAGAGTTCAAGGTGCTAATCATTGTTCTTTTGGTAAAGGTCATTATTTCTCGCAGCACTTTGGCAAACTTTAAAACTGATCGTGGAGGAAAAATGTGCTTTAAATTTGAGCACTAATGAGGAAATTAGCCTCTGGGTAAATATTAATTTGTTGTTGGTCAACTGTTAATGAACGTTAGGCTGCAGGGAATTCCATTCTCCACGCCAAACGACATTGGTAGCAAATCAAAAGTGTAGAGGGCCACCTCAGGATAGCAATTAGTCTAATTCAGCTTCACTGTTGTGTGTCCAATCCCAGTTTGTGACAGTCACTTAAACACTCGCCTGTAATGCCTTCGTCTCTTTAGGCCTCAGGGAAAGTCGAGTGCGTCGCCTCCCTCTCGTCAATCTCTTTGTCTCCTAATTTTTCCATCCTTTCAATGAAACTCTAGAGCTTTATAGAGCTGAGGTTGAGACAATGAATGGAAGGCCTTTTGCTGTCCTGATCCCTGTTTTCTTCAGCGATATACTTGAAATTCATTCCTTCTGCCAGCGCTGCTGCTACTACGTTCTCTGCTCAAACACTGAAAGTATTTTTCTTTATTGCATGATCTCAGAATATCACCTTCACCAAGGTCAGCCTTTTGTATAATCTATAAAGCGGCTTTTTAGCTTCATCGAGTTTCATGTTTCATACGAGTGCCTTGCTTTATAAGTGTCATACGCTTGTAAGTGCGAGAGTGAAAAAAGGAGTGAAACTACGGTTTATTATAACATGGAAGCTGAAGTACTCAGCTTAATAACTTTTTTTGCATTCCGTTTATTGTTCACTAGGTTTTAACGAAATAAATAAGGGCATGGCTACAAAATGCACAACTGTAAAAGCTGTCACTGAGATTACAAGGTTTCTTTTTATATATGTTTGTGTCCACAGGCGTGAAGCACATGCACTGAATTTTTGTACAACACAAGGTCAAGTTCTATTCTCTCAACAAATGTTTTATTTTACGTTGTGACAATGCTGTGCTTACAGTCTGGTTTAAGCACGCTTGGCTAGGGTTAGGAAAAGATCATGTTTTTCGCCACCAACATGGCTGGAAATGTCCCGATGTCTCACTGAAACTATCCAGCAGATCTAAACAAAAACAGGATCCACTGTGAGGTGGTCAAAGGTCACTGACCAGGAGTCAGTGGGCGGCTGAACAAAGGTCAAGAAGTCAAGACGGTTTTATTGATATAGCCCAAAATCACAAATCACATTAGCTCAGTGGGCTTTAAAGTGTTTTCAATGTATGTAATCCTTTTGTCCTTAGACTCTTGATTGGATTGAGGAGGATTGAAAAAAACCCTTCAACAATGCCGGCAAGTTCACTCTGTCCCAAGTCTGTCACTCATTCCATCTGTCTCTCGGCCTTATTACACACTTTCTTATTTCAAGGAATCAAAGACACTCACACACAAGTCATAGTAGATGTGTGATTCATTTCTAAATGTTCAACTTGAGCCTCTCAAGTGCTGCTTTCACTTCTCCAAGGTGAAAACTCCAGCAGTCTTTGCAATCTTGATAAAATATTCCTGCTTAAACTGACAAGTTCCAGCCTGCAGGCATCATCGAGGTCACTCGCGATGCTTGAAAGTCCATTTTTTATGTGAATGTTGTTTGATGAGTGTGATGGAGGCCACCGGTCAAACATGTGTCAGCTTTAACACTTATGTTGTTCTAGATAGATAGATAGATCTGAATTCTAAATGTTTTTGTAGCCTGGCTGTTTCCCTGTTCATTCAGTGTGCTGCTCTCTCTGCAGGCCAAATCAGTAATAAACTTTGAAATCAATTTCACCTGAACAACAAATCGACCGACTGTAACAGCGCTATAACCCAACTCTGGATCCCAAACAAGACTCTAAGAAGGCAGAGTGGATATAGTGCTGTATTTATTTGCTTTATGATGATATATCGTTGTGGTTATTTTGTAGACTACCACTGCATTATTCACACCCTTGACAGATGCCCTTGTCCCGGATCCACCTACGCTCACCTTTTCATTTCCATTGGCTGCATCGGGGAGAAGTGTAGCTAGAGAATACAAACTATACCAGACTTCTGCTGCAAAACACAGGGAGGAACTATCTCTGACACACATGGGTGAGCACACGGCGCACACAAGCTTGCACAGCATCCTGAACAAATACATACATTTGAATGAGTGAACACAGGTACAGGCACTCACACACATGCACACTCAGTCTCACTGTAAATATATGCACAGGCATGCATATTAACAATTACTCCAGATACCGAGGTCAACAGAAAGGCTGATAAGATGACAGGCTGTGGAAAGGTAAATGTCATTTCCATAATCCCTGGTATCAGCCAGCGACTCAGAGACTATAGGTTGCTGAGAGGAGGGCTCTGACTGTCATCTGTGCCCACGCTCCAAAGAACAGTTCAGAATATCTGGCCTCCTCAGAGTCTCTGGGTGTGGTCCAAGAAAGGATAATGCCAGGGTCTTTGCAGTTCATCTGGAGGATTTCATTGATCATGTTAGAGTTTGGAGACCTGGCCTGAACTCGTTGGAACCTGACAGGCCAAGAATTTGGAATTGATGTCTGGGTTCGCGTCCAGTTCGGTCACATCAATCAACACGATGCTTTCAAGTTCTTTTAGTGAAAATACAGTGTGTAATTTAATAGACATATCGTGTGTTGGATGCGTTGAACGCAACACAGAGGCTATTTGTCTTTACACATCTGTGATCGAGGTAAACAGGCATCAAGCTCGAGTCAGGTTTGGACATTTAAAGCAGAACGCCTGCCGAGTTTAGGTTCGGTTGCTACTCTCTCTCGATCGAGAGGTGATGGGCTCCACCGGTGTTTCCCTTGTCACAGATTATGTTTGTGATTTTCATGGATAGTATTTCAAGCGCTGAAGATTATCTGGTGCAGTGTCCGATCCTCAGAATTGGTTCTCTGCTCTTTGCAGACATGGTTCGAGAACATGGTTCTTTGCTGGACAACGGTGGATTAGAAGGATTGGGAATGAGTTGCTGCCCCAAGTGTTTTCATCAAGTTCCAACCTTCTCCGATATGGTCACCAGCTTTGGGTTGTGAGCAAAAAATGAGCTAGAAGCAACCGAAGTTTGTTTTCTTTGTAGGGTAGCCGGACATCTGGAGGGTGTAGAAGTAGTAGACACTGCTCCTTGGTGTCGAGAGGAAACAGTTGAGTTGGTTTGGCGGCTAATGGTTTTGGTATCTGTTTGGAGGTTACCTGCATGTTCAGCTGGCAGGAGGACACTGGGTGGATCCAGAGAGATTGTATATTTCACTGGGTTTAGTCTCAGATCTGCCAGGAGGAGCTGGAAATATTTCTAGGGGAGGACGTCTGCCACAACGATGGATGGATGGATGGATGGATGGTATCAGCCAACAATCACTTAGTAGACTGCACTTTCTCTCCACCGCACTGCTCATTTTTGTACCACCCACCACCGTCAGCACCACAGGGCAAAGGTACACAAACAGAGAGGAGCAGGAGCGGGTCTGAATCGGCGGTGACAGTCAAAACAAATGAGGGGGATAAATGGAGCAGCTGTTTTCTATTTCGCTAAATACCCCTTTTCATATAGGCGGCAAAAAAAATAATAAAGCGACACAATTAGTGAAGCACTCATTAAAAAAAAAAAAAAAAAAGGCTCTTTCTCTCTTTCCCTCTGTCTCACTGGGCTAATTATAAGTGATCTGTAAAGAGAGACCAGGAGAAAAACAGAGTGGGAACCTGTAAAGGGAGGTCAGGTGAGGTCACTCCATCTGCAAGTGAAAGCAGTTGTTGTGAGGGAAGAGGGAGCTGGAGAGTGACCAACGGCCGCTGAGCGAGGGATGAATGTGAACCACCCCCCTCCCAAAAAAAAAAAAGAAAACAGGTGATTTAGATTCAGATAATCATTCTAACTGTCAATGGCTAATTTTCTGCTAACCCCTCGAGCCCTTTTTCCTCACTACATTAACCGAAGGTATTGTGAAGCAACCGGCTTTTAATGTGTTTAACAATGCATTAAATGACGTGATTAAGCGGCTGAATTAGACGGGGAAGCTTCTCCACCGCCGTGTCGAACACAGGGGCCGGGCTTGACATGTAGGAGAGGTGAACAACAAAGAAGAGCTGAGAATAATGTGTCGCACAGACGGAGCCGTCTGTAGAAACCTACTTACCTCCTGACGGATGAGGCCAGGCAAACTTCTATTTACTGACATAATCATAGGGAAGATTGTTTCTCATAATAATAATAATAGTAATAATAATAAGTGACAGGCTAGTGTCAAGTCAGTGAATCAGTTGAGCGTGGAAGTTAATTATTGACCTTGAGATCGGCGTGGGACTGAATAATCTCCCCTGCTGAGCATCTTTTTCTTATAGGTCATGTTATTTATCACCACCATGAGATGATGTTTAAATCTCTATAGAGCTCAACAGTGAGGTTCCGGAAGTGAATACAGGATTTTGATTGTTGGCCATAATGTCGTAGCCATCCAAAGTAGACTTACTACGAGTTATGAGACTGTGAAATGATTGTATATGATCCTGTAGAAGCCACGAGTCCGTCTGATATCAACCTTGTTTTAAGAAAAAACATGTTTTATTCGCGATGTCATGTAAAAGTACTACACTACCCACAATCCTATAGTGTAACAGCGACGTGTCGGATTCGCTAGTTACTCTACGATCGTTTACCACAGAGCTGCTGTGATTTCACTTTCTGACCTACTGCGTTTTTTAGAGATGAGGAGAAGAGTTTCGAAAGGGTTAACATGAAACATTTCCACGGTAACAGCGAGCTCCACCAATCAGAGACGTCCCTGTTACATTCGCAATGGTTTATGGGATGAGTAGTTCCTTTACTCTTAAGATAATTATGTACACAGTTTTGTACCTTTGCTTTTTTCTCCATTTTCCCAATTTGTTTTTGCACTAAATTAAATGTTTTATGGTCACGACGGCTCGGTTCCAGGCTCAAAACTCAGACTGTTGAACTCTATAACACAACTAACTTTTGCTCACATCTCAAAAAACTGTTTGTTTGTAGCCATGTTAGCGCCGTTAATCATGGAAAGCGACATCGTCTTTCGAATTATTCAAACGCATATCCATGAAAATCTCAGTCGCTACGGAAACAAACTCGGTTATATACCACTGTATGTGTTTCACACCATTTAATAAAACATGCTGTATTGCATTACAGGCTGACTGTAAACTGTAGATGGAAGAATATAAATGGAAAGGTGGTAAACTGCACTTGAAAAATTGTTGAGTGTGAGAGTTGTCTGTATGTAATTTAAAGGAGTAATGGAGGTGAATGAGGCGAGCCCGCAGAGCTTGGCTGTGGCCAACAAACAGTGTTGATGTGGGCACTATATCATTACAGTATATGATTACAGCAAAGGCTAAGGGAGGTGTTTTGGCTAGCGTAGCTGCCAGCGTGACTTATTGCTGGTGAAAATGTTCTGCATGAATAATATTTCTAAATCCTACCAATTTGAGGTGCCATCACAAAGATGGAACACAGTCTCTGGAGCATATGAGAGCTGCCATGTTAAATTTGCA
The DNA here is from genome assembly GCA_900302685.1 of Spondyliosoma cantharus. Classification (NCBI taxonomy): domain Eukaryota; kingdom Metazoa; phylum Chordata; class Actinopteri; order Spariformes; family Sparidae; genus Spondyliosoma; species Spondyliosoma cantharus. The sequence goes on from OMLP01043978.1 coordinate 20,802, forward strand.
CTTCGCCGGCGTCTGCCGAGCCACTGCTGACTAGCCAATCCTTGCTGGAGCAGATCATCAACACGGGGCTCGGAGCAGGAAGCGGCTCCACGTCAAGACCCTCAGACTCTGCGGAAGACTCGGAGCTGGCAGTGTCTGTTTGAAAAACAAGCCCAACCCTGTTTGACCCTCTGGCTCCCTGGCGTGCAATTTCTTATCTCATTTCTGACACCTCGCTGGGTCCACCCTCCTCCAGACATAGAGGAGAGAGCTCGCATAGCGGATAACACCCTCGCAAGGGTCATCCAACCTTTTTTAAAGTCTACCCTGCGGTAGTGAGCTGTAGTAAAATGACTTCCCCTTGTTTGTTATGTTTGAGCTTAGGCAGAATGGATAAAAAAGATATTTGGCACACGCGGAGGGATGTGTATGTGAGCGCCGGTCTGAAAATCACTGCTGTCTCTCTCTCTGCAGCCAAACTCCACAGTCCAGGCTGCGTGGCAGAGGTAGGCTCCTGCCCAGCTGGAATAATAAGAGCCTGGATGACACTTCCTCCATAAACAGCAGCGGGGAGAGGTCGGCAGGGGGGTCAGCGAGCCTCACTAGAAGGCCTGCCTGTGACATGGAGCGCCACTCACAAACAAAAGGTGGAAGGAGGGGACGAGGACAGAAGGGCCGTTGGCACCGCTCTCTCCTCACTTGATGTGTCAGTCGCTGTCAAAGAAACGCCCCTCTCCTGAGCTGCAGCGAGCGCGGGGAGGCCGACTTCTGTTCGTGTCAAACCATGCCCGGTTATTCAGAGAGCGCCTTTAAGAAACAAGTGCTGACCAAAGCGCTACATTAAAGCTAAACAACAGACTCGGAAATCTACTTTTCTTACAAATTGGACCTTTTTTAAAGTACCTGACTGACAGTAAAGGGTATAAACTGTTCCACAGTCTGGTGGCGGTGATGAAAAATGCTCGGTCACCTTTAGACAAATTAATGAATTGACGAGGTGATCTGCAGTAAAAATACCTTTTTTTAGGAAATGGGGAAAAAGGTATTTTCAGTCATTTTAAAGACCGAATGGTTGATAATCCTCTATGTTTTTGACGAGAGAGATCTTCGTCTGCATCATCGAGTATCATCGAGGAGTCTCACAGCTTTATTTTGAAGTAGCTGCAGGCGAGCTAACATTGACTTGAGCAGCTGTATTAAAGATGTGAAGGTTGTTTCTTTCAACTGACAACAATGTTTATTTGCTTAAACTTCAAATCAAATGAGACTAAAAATCTCTTGTTTTGATTCTAAAGGAAAACAAAGTCATTCAGTAAAAGCAAAAAATGTTTTTTGTGAGTTTGATTGCTGGACTATTTGTTTTAATCACCCCAAACAGTTGATACACTGTACCCACAGTATTAGCATTAGCTGTAAGCTAGCTAGCATCGGTGTAATAACAGTGTGACTGTGGGAAAGTGTTTGTTTGGATCGGCCTCTGACTAAACTCAGAACTCCAGAAACTCCAGTTATTTCTGGTATTTCCCTCCAATCTCCCTCTGACTCCCTGTGACTTTTTACTTTCATCTAGCAGAGACTCATCTGTGCATCAGTTCAAGATAAATTGCATCTACTTCCTCCTTTCCGGTGACTTCGTCTGCAGTAACATGAAGAAGAGCTGGCTCCTGAAACCTGGCTGTTATTCGTCCACAATGGCTCTTTGTCAAAATGAAACATTTCAACAGCGATTGAAGGTCATTAAGTGCAGTCAGATCTCGCTTTATTTGTTGATGAGTGCCTGTATGTGAATGAGAACTGACAGAGGGAAGATCTGCTCAGGATTCATGACTGCACAAAAATATTCCTGTGCACTTCTACGGGAGAGCGAAGGAACGGGGTGAAAAAAAGGGAAATGACAGATAGCACATATGCTAATTGCTTTCAGGAGCAGCTTGCGACAGCAGTCGAGACCACCCACGCCTAACTTTAGCATACAAACCAAATTAAAACACTTCCCAGGGGCCGCTGCCTTCTCATAAAACCCCAACCCACAAATTTCCCAACTGTCTCCAGCTTTATCACCTACTGTAGGCGCAGACATCCCCGTCTTGGTGGTTTTCATTAACTCGATATCCCGTGAAGCCCTGGTATGACCCCCTGGGAAACCCCCCGCTGTACTGTATGATGTCAGGCTCAGCTGGATTGAGATCACCTGTGGCAGACAGTCAAATGTCAGCAGCTGTAATATGATATCTGATGAATGACTGAGGCACAGCCCCGCGTGTTTTTGGAGGGGATTTTTTCGTTCTGTCCCAATTACGTCACGGCAGATACTTAATTTATTAACAACTGCTTCGGGTTGTCAGCCATCAAAGGAGGAGGATTTGCACTTGTCGACCAAAAATACACAACGTCCTTATCTTCCATTTTCTGTGGAACACAACACACAGAAATATTAGCTAATACCGACTGCTGATAAGAAATAGAATTACAGCATTTGATACACACGACTTGAGCCGCGAACAGATTTATCGCCAATCGAGGATGCAAAAGAATCCTAATTGTGTTCGCAGGATATTTGTCATTGGACCCTGGCGTTTTGAGACGCAGAAGTAATTATCTTTCACACACACAGGCTTAATATCACTTTGGAAAAAGGTGCCATGTTAATCAGCTTTGTGATGAAGTTGCACCATTGAATGTGTTGCGAGTCACTTATCTGCAGGGAAGCACTACGACTGGAAGTCAAGATTGTCTTTGGGGGATCTTACTTTACCTAAGAAATAAACTATACAGTATATGTTTAACTATGTATTTGTTCCAGGACATCCCTTTGATATTGTACCGCCACGGTGTAGTATACAGTGGGCGTAATCCTTGTGTGACATTACTGCTCAAATCCCACACTTGTAGTAAACATGCCTTCATTCAATAGATGTTTGCCACGAATCCGACACTCACACTTTCAATCTGACGTCTCTGCGGCATCTTCAAGGCAAGCAAGGAGAAATGAGCAGCACACAACGACTGACAACTGGCATGCTGTTGGCAGAGAAACGGTACGAGCCGGCCAACACTCGACAGCAGCCACCAGAACGCTAAATAATCTGAAAATAAAGCTTAGCGTAGAAGAAAATAACGCGACCGATGATAGGTGTGAGTAAGAATACACATTAAAGAAACTAACGGTGTGTATGATGTCATCAGCATCATCAGCAGCTGCAGCTTAATCGATCCAAATACATCCACTGACTGATCGATCCATCGAGGAGGATCAGATCCACTGATGGGCAACTTTCTTTATTAAAGTTCGCCTAAGAAGGAAAATACAACCGTTATCTCCTCACCCCCATTTTGATTGAAGGTCAGCAGCGTTGCGCCGCTCTCTCAGACAACTGAAGAAGCTGGAGACTTGTTTTAAATAGGTGACAAAGAACTGAAAAGAAACCGGCTCCATAAAGCTCGTAACAGAAATTGGAAAGACGTTATTTACACCCTTTATTAGGTCAAAATCTCAACTGTACTGCTCATTTAAAAGTGTGAAGTGGGTGCTTTTAAAACAAGTCTCCAGCGACTTCTGTTGTTCAGGAGAAAGCTGCAGCTCCGTAAATATGTTGTGGACTACAATAATTCACCTGGAACATGTTCAACGTGCCGATGCCGAGCGTATGAATGACACAACATTTTTGACTGACCTTTCTGGCCTCTATTGTCGTTGTAAGCTAGCAGAAATCAGCTTCGATGATGTAACAGTTGAAATGACGTAAAAGAGGGAAAGTAAAGCTCCCGTTGAAGTCGGATATCTTTAAATCCTTACAGGAATACAGCAATATTATAGCGGTAAATGTATTTACGTGTTGGTGGCCTTACTGCTCACATGTCAGTGTTTTTCCGCCTTCTTTGTGCCAAACGTGAAACATGCAGGGGGACCTCTTATTTTCAGATGATGCTGAGAGCTCATCCTCATGTTTTTGGTTCAGGAACTTCAAGCGAGGGATCTTTTTTTTTTTTTCTCCCAAGTGTATAAAAATGAAACAAATACGGCAGCTGTGAAAAGAGTTATGTTCGACTGTGATACTGAAAGTGGGAGGTTAATGATATCAGTAGCTGAGGTAGGGGGTCGAGGGATGTTCCAGGCAGCTCATTATTTAAACCTTTTTAGTCTCCTCACCGCCGGCTATGCTCACATCTCATCATCAGCGCAGACTGCTGCCGCGTGATGACACTGTTTTCAGTTCCAGCAGAACAACCCCTGAACTGATGAAAAAAAAACTCAACAGAATCAGTTTAGAAGGTCCTGAAACGAGGCGGCTTTCATTAAAGCTCGACTTTAAAGGAGATTACTTGCTCTCTACTTGCTGCTCTTCCTTCTGTTCTTATTCTGCATCCAATCAGGAAGTTTAACTCTAATCATGTGCAATGTGAGCATCTGCAGCTGAGCGTGGTCACGGTCCAGAAGCCTCCCCTGAAGCCATCAGGTGCCGAGCATAACCCCGGACACCTGGTTTACCTACTGGTGCCGGACGCCTCTTCACCTGTGACCTTTAACCCCGCCGGAGGCTTGTCAGACATCAGCTGCCCGGCTCCCGTTCGGTTGGCTCGCCAGTCCGAGTGAGAGATGGCACTAGTGACTCACAGCACCGTTCATGCAATGTTTTCAGTGCAGATGTTTGTCATAAATATTCATAAAGCTGCCTAATGGCAATCATTACTCCAGTTCAGTCTCTTTGCCTTGGCAGGCCCCCCAGTGAAGCCCGCTGCCAAAACGGCTCTTGAACTCTGCACTCTAGTGGCCGCTGTGATTGATTGGGACTGTCATCGCAGGAATCCTCCGGTCGCACAGCCGGCCAGACAAACATATGACAAGCACAAACACAGAGGTATTACACAGGCGCGCGGAGCCATGAATAGTCATTCAATCCACTAATGTGATCAGCCATCAATCTCGTAGTCCGCGTGCGTCCGTGAATGCATTTCCTGCGAGCTGTTCCGACACGTTTACACGCTTGTATGAAGACAGGGGAGCGGTCTTGTTTGCGTCTCGTTGAAAGCGCTTCATTTATATTTGACAGGCAGCCCGCTGTTCTCCCCGTAATCCTGTGTGGAAAATATAAACCGAACAGGACTTTACCCCAGGTCAGGACTGGAGGAGAGAAGGTGCAGAGAGGAAGAACACGGGAGACAGGGATTTTTCGAAAGGCGGTTAAGAGAAAGCGGGATGTTGACTGAGTGCTTTAAGGTGTTCAGAAAGTGGATGAGGGTGAGTGGAGCCCAAGGGCCTCCCCTACCCAGTCTAACTGTAAGTGCTTTAATGGTAGCTAATAAAAGCGTGAGGGGTGACTGGCAGGGGGCTGGCTGCAGACCTACCTTCTCCGTTTCTCACCACTTCTATTCCCCTCTTTCATTTTCTGTGGCCTGTGGCTGCTGCCTCGGCTCTCGTTCTGTGACAGCAGCCTCCAGAAAAGAGCAAAGCCTCCATAAATCTAGTGGGATTAAAGAAACCCAGCTATGGGTCGCCTCCAAATTAAACCAGGGCAGAAACCACTTAATAATCCACCGGAGAGAGACGGGGAGAGGAGGCAGAAATAGGAATAGAAATAAACACAATCTCTCTGATGAAAAGTACAGATTGACATTCACAGATGAATATCAGCTGAACGCTTTTTAATATGAAGTCTCTATTTGCTTTCCGATCAGTTTACTGAGATGTGTGATTTGACTGTAACTCTTCTCATCTTAATCGTAAAACTGTAGCGCTGCGTTTTCCTCCCTGACAGCAACAGACAGACCCTGACGCTGCACGGAGACACATTTCAGAGTGGGTATGATTATATTCAGGGAACTTTAATTTTCATACCCGGCTTTCTTCAGTGTGTTTCGCTGTTCAGAGTTTCTCCTGGGACACAACAGTCAGCAGGAAGTGTGTGTGTGTGTGTGTGTGTGTGTGTGTGTGTGTGTGTGTGTGTGTGTTGTATGTCTTTGAAGATGTGAGTAGAAAACACGAGTATGCCGGTGCACGGCAGCCTGTGTGCATGTTTCTCTTTTCATTCTTGGATATTTGCAAAAAAAAAACATAGATCACATCCTTAAAGACGCTGCTGCTGCTGTTGCTGCTGCTGCTGCTGCTGGTTGTGTTTGATGGAATTGGACTGGAAAGGCTGCCGCTCCTCCGTGAACTTTCACTCCTACAAAAACTTCCCTGCTCTCCCGGCTGAGGGGAGTGGAAGGTGAGAGTGGAGGAGGAGGAGGAGGAACAGCGGCGGTCCACAAGTTGGTATTCCTGCTCTTTTGCTTCTCCTCAGCTCCTTTGGGAACCATTGTTGGCACACACACCGCTGTTTGTTTGAGCTGCACCACAATACTCCCACTCAGTGGGAGAGAACTCCTGACGGGTGTTGGATTGCACCTTGTGGCTTCCCTTTCCTTTCCCTCCTCTCTCTGTAGTGTTGCGAGGCGAGCGGAGCGGAGCAGGGCAGGGCAGCAGGCTGGGGATAGTGTACAGATTAATCAGCTCCTGAGGGCGAGACTGGGCCCAGTGTTGCACATGAAAGCGCTGGGAAAATGGACACTGGATCTTTGGTTCCCGGATAAGGTCTGATGACTTAATCTGTCTGTCTGAGGATAAAGGGAGTTTGGGGAGGAGGGAAGCTGCGGCTCAATGACGGCGTTATAGATTTAAGCTGTGTGTGTTTGAGGGTGCATGATACCACACCTGGGTCAGAGTGTGTTTGGAAATAATTATTAAGCGGCTGCTTTGCTGCAAGCGAGTCGGGAATTCAGCTGCTTCCTGGGTAGTTCACTGTAGTCTAGAGAAGTATCCACGGATCAATGACGCGGCCTCAACTCCACACAAATGACTTTAAGAAGTGACAACACCGTATCCCCAGACTTGCTGTCTAACCTCACTAGGAGGACCTACGTGGGGTTATCCCAACACCTGAGCATGAGCTATATAACAACAAATACTGGGGAGCAGGTCGTCCACTAATTGCAGGGTTGGCAACTCGATCTCCGGCTCCTCCGGTCCACGTTGAACCTGGAGGAAGACACTGAACCCCAACTGCTCCCAAAACATTAGGCCAGTGCTCTGTAATTTCTACTGCCAGTTTGGACTGCGGTGTGATTCGTGTTCATTTGCGTTGCTCGCCTCCTTCTTCCCCTGCAGCTCCGGTCAGCAGTCGACATTACAGAACAGAAACACCCGGCGATGGAGGTCACCTCTCTGAGCTCTCCACCCGACAGTAACCGGCTCACAATCGGAGCATATCAATCGTGTCATTTGCGTCTCTGCATCGACTTTGTATTCAACCTCACTGCATGATAACTGTTTCTCGCTCTCTGTGGGAACACACGTCGTTTATATGTTCATGGTGAAAACGTCACAAAGAAAATATGTTTTTAGCATCTTTCACGAGAGGCAACACTCTGATTCAAGATCATAACTCTGCAGTTAAGATTTTATTAATCTCACAACTGACATTGAGATGTCTGCATGTCACCCTTTCTCTCTAATTACAAAGTTTAATTAGTGAACTTTCAACTGGATTTCTTTTATTACAAAAAACTGCAGAACTCACTGTTGTGTCTCGTCTCTGCTGAAGGACGACACTTGGCAGGACTGTTTTCCATTGTTCTTAATTAATTTTCCCTGAAATCAAATCTATTTGTTACTTGTATTGTTTTTACTTTGTATGCCTCGATTACTGTTTTACTGTTTTTAATCTGTGTCCTTATTGTTTTCATCATTAGCTTTTTACTGTTGTTTGTATTGTTTGTGTGAAGCACTTTAAATTGCTTTGTGCAAAAAAAGTGCGATACGAATAAATGTAAAACCCTGTTAATTTAAGTGTCCAGTCGTCTCTACTTGGTATCCAGGTGCTATCTGCTAAGCTACCTCCTTCCATAAGCAACGTACTTAGTTGGTCACTTGGATGTGCACGCACCATGTGGACTTATTTCAGCAGTAGGTTTGTTTCACAGCAGACATTTAGACTCTGCATCTGTCATAATAGAAGAAGCACTAATTTAGCTGTCGATAACAGACGGTGGAGACGTGGGATGCTGCTGATATTACAACGTGAGTGGATAGTCGCATTAAAGTGCACATGAAGTGTCACGACAGCTTTCAGTTCCTTGAAACTTTCTGGCATTTTGCTCCGCTGTCAATACTGTACGTGGCAAAATGTAGAAGAGAGGAAAAACAAACAGCGGAGACTCATTTGCAAGCGCTGCCTGACCCGGGGCCGCCTGAGCCGAAATCATTTACACATAATTGTTTCAGTGTGTTCAGGCTGCATCTGTTTATTGGAAATAAACAACGATACGAGGAAACCGGGTCCTGAAATCCAATATTCTAATTGCTTGACATTATTCCCGCTGCTTAAAGTTTTGCTGTGGATCTGAGCTCGACTGTCACCGTTTTAACAAATCACCGTCTCTTTAAGAGCAAGAGTCAACTGCCAGACCAATTAACTGATTGATTTCACTCGTTGACGACAACAAAATGCTCAAAGATTCTCAGGTTTGAGCCAGAACGAACGCTGCATTTATTTAGCCGAGCTGTTTTCTTTGACAGAATTTGTTTTAGTCTGAAATGAAACGACCTGTTTCGCTCATATTTCTCAGTTAAATTAGCAAAGTGATTTGCATGATGCGCTGGCTTCGTAATAACGACATCACCATCACCATTTAGATCGATTCCTTTTTTAAACTTTTTGATTTCACCATGCAATTTTTGTCTGCCGCCAGAAACATTCGATATGTATTAACTCAGGAAGGTTTCTATCTGCTTTCTGAAAGACTAAATAAACAAATACAATCATGTTTCGTCCTGTGTTGTTTGCAGCTGCTTTTTTGGGGGGATAATGGAAACAACCTGGCGGCCTTTACGACAAACACTGTCAACAATAAAACCACTTGGAAGCTGTTCAACATGTCGACAACATTACATCTGCACTCGTGGAGTGTAAGTTGTTGTGTTAAGGGTAATCAAACAATTGTGTACGTGTAGATTAACTGCAGACTTTTATTTTGAAACACATTCCTTCTGGTCTCATGTTTCCTGACTGCTCTGTGTTTGACGGATCTACTCTGCCTGGTTACAGTTGCTTTTAAGATTGACAGTATTTCCGTTTTTGTGAGTTTACTAAAAAGAAGGGTTTTAAACAACTCACGTTAGCAGTTATGTTTTACGAGAAGTGTCGATCTCTGAATGTGACGTAACCTGGAGGACAGTTCAGGTGGACAGACTGTCTTCAACAGCAACTATCCACGTGAGATCTCGCGTGACTTTTCCGGCTTTTGATTTTAGTATTGTTTCTTATATGAGGCTCCTTTTTCAACTTCAATGTCAATATTGCTTTTACGACAAAACAACGAATTATCCTGCATTTATATGGAACTAAGCTGTAGGAGCGTTCCACCTTGACTGTCCTCCAGGTTACGTCTCATTCAGAGATCCACACTTCTCGACTGGCAGGACGGCGACGAGCGAAACAAGCAGCTGCTAACGTGAGTTGTTCAAAAACCTTCTTTTTAGTAACTCTGTGTACACAAACAATGTTCTCAATGCTCGTGTTCATGTGTAGAGACCCTGGTGATGCTACGAGCAAAGTTTCATGTTGTGTCGAGCCTTCTTAGTGTTTTAAAAACAGAGATTTTGATGCTATCATAAAAGTGCTTCTAGCACTCCATTGAAAATGAGTTTGACCAGAAAAAGGAAAATACAGTCAATAAAAGTGTCTCTTTCATTGTAATTATGCTTTTAACCGAACGTTTCACTCGGCTACATTCACAAAAAGACCCAAGGTTGCATTTTGGCGAGAGTTTTGCTTTAAACAGGAAGAAGGTGAGACAGAACTTAACCTCTGTCTGTTATTTAAGAAGTTAAATACTGATATAGGTTGATCAGAAGCTGCTATAGTTGAGACTGTGTATTCCTCGTTTCTCCAAACTTGCAGGGAAGTCACGACGGTTTCTGGTTCCTCTCCGGATCAGACAGGAAGTGTTGTCCACTACACTGAGCAGCAGAGTTAGACACACTACCCAAGAACCCAAGAATTTTGTAAATGGTCTTGCCAGTCTACATAATGAGGCCGTGGTCGCCAGCTCCGTATGGTATTTTCATTTGACGGCAGTTGGCTGAGCAGCGGAGCAGGCGAAGTCAGGCCCCCTCAAAGGCAGCGTTCACACTTTTGAGCCATTAGCCCCGAGTGGTGGATCAGACTTCGCTTTAAAGGCCCTTTGCATCTGTTTTCCGTTTAAATGTCATAAATGTGAAGTGTATATATGCCAAGGTCATGACAGACAGATGGTGCCGTAATGATTTTCAGAACTCGGGCCAGGCAGCGGTGCAGGAAGTGCTCGGGCCTGCTCAGGCTCTGCTCACAGTGCCCTCACTGTAGCTAACACAGGCCCTTTCTACACGATCGGCCCAAATGCTCATTTTAACCTTCAAAGGACAAATTGTCAGTTTTTTCTCTTTGCGTTGGGGAGGGGTTGGGTAAATTATGCCTAAATTGCAGCATATTCAGCCAATATTATTTACATGGCTGTCACTTTGACTTGCAATGGGGCCACTCACAGCCCTTTTTATTTCCATTTTTGCTGACAGCTCTGGGCTCATCCCCGAACTGTCATAATTTGCTGTTCTGCTTCTCTGTGCTCCGTCTCTCTCGCCGAGGCACGCTCCGGCGTGCTCGCATACACACTTAATTTCTCTCAACTGCTGTTTTTTCTATCACTTTTTCACAGCCTCTCCCTCCCTCCACCGTTCTTTTATTCCCACTCTCCTTCGCTGCATCTCTTCCCTCTTGCGTGGGAGTTGACCTGAAGTGAAGGCGGCAGGCTGAGAGTCGCCGAGTTCAAACGCGTGAAAAAGACACCAGCTATAACAAGATAGGGCTTACACAAACACGCCGCCATCGAGCCCTTACGCCAAACCTATATGAGATACATTAAACGATCACAGATGAAACTGTGAACTCCGACTTCGCGTCCCATCATTGCAGATCTTCACGCCGCAGACAGTTACTTTCATTCTGCTGCTCAGGGAGGAGCTGCGAAGATCACAAACTGCCCTAGAAACCGCTATTCCTCACAGGCTGTTTCATGCACTTATCACATTTAGACGACATGTAGTAGGTGATACCTCTTTATATGCGCTCTCCTCCTTGAATCGACAACCCGGAGAACTTTACTCAAGGCTGGATATGTGATCCCGTTCACCTCCCGCGAGTCCTTTGGATTAACAGGGTCGCCTTTGTGTTCGCTCCTTCGCTCGCTGAGAGGAAAACAGAACCGCCAGAAATATAATAATAATAACAGAGAAGAGGGGAAGAAGTGGTAGAAGTGACAGGTGAAGGATGGGGACGAGCACATGCACAGCAGGACTGATCCGTGCACAGTGTCTTCTCCGGCACCATCGCCTATGGAAATCAAAACATTCCACATGGTTCTGTAGATGAAGCGAAAACCCAAGGGGTGGCGCCTGCTGCGCTCGTCTCCTGCTCTTCCTACCCTCAAGGTGAATGAGGTGCTACAAAGTCTTGGGTTCCCCCAACATACACTGTTGTCAACGTCCCGGGAGCTGACTGACATTGACTGACAGCTGCTGCTTTTGGTTGCTGGTGTGTTTTTATTTATTTATTTATTTATTTGCCTTCCGTTGGATGACGGTGTTGGTTTATTCTCTTTCTTCACATGTGATGTTTCCGGCTCACACATCCGTCTTTATGGCTGTGGCTTGAGGCAAAACCTGCAGACGATGTGATTCTGGTGAATTCACAAGATTATCTTCTGGTTTTTGTCTTTTCCAACTCAAAGACAGCATGCTTATTATATTGCATATAAGAAAGTGTTCCTTTTCTTTCCGTCTTTATCTCGATTTAATTTCTATTTAAATACGTTGTTCAACTCCATCATCAAGTCAAAATTAAGCGTTTCTTTATTTTTTCTTTAATGGCACAAAAACCACCTGGTTATGGTTAGAAAAAAGCTTTAAGGCTTTAAATACCTGCTTCAGATGGAGATGGTCGGACTTCTCGTGAAAAATAGCCGGTTTTGGTTGGAAGAAAAACAGCTGGAGGTTTCTGCAGGTCTACTGAATAAAACATCTGCTTTTGATGTGACAAAACAGAAGGAAATGTCCTCAGGTGTCCTTAAACATATCCAGTGGCCGTTTCAGCTGTAATAAGCTGAAATCTTCAACAGTAAGCTCAACGTGTCACCGGAGGAGCTGTATGGAGACATTCTTTGTATTTTTTTACGTTGTTGTTTTCTCAGCTACTTCAGTTGTTCAGGAAAAGGCTGTAATGTTGTTTCACTGTGAAGATCCAGAAATATTTTGTTGACAACAAGACTTCACCTGATTTTCCATCAGCATGAAGGTGATTTGATAATATTTGAAATGGCTTTTTTTTGGGGGGGGTGGACTGTTCCTTTAATGGAGACAGTGAATTACAGAGGCTCGACACTGAGGTATTTCGACAGCTACTCGTAGGTCATCTGCTGATTTCAGATTCTGCTTCAAACATGTTTTCTGAAGGACTCTGCAGGTCCTTGAAACGTCCCTGTAGACCTCGCCTTGACGTGCATGTGTTCGCTCAGAAGGAGAGAGATAAATAAAATAGTAAGTCCAAAGGTGACCCGAGGACAGTCGGACCTGATCCGAATGGAATGTGGTCTTTCTGAGAAGAACCAAACACGGAGAACTCCAACACATTTACTCCATAACTGTCCGACTGTTTTTGTAAATTAAAAGTTTTACTCTATGTGAATTGTTCTCGGGCATTATTGCCGTTTGCCGTCTTGGTTTTTTGGAGCCACAAGAGAAGAGAGGGTGGAGCTGGGAGAGGATACTTATCAGATCTGAAAATAAAACATCATGTTGTATTGGACACTTTTCAGACCAGGAAGCTGGCTAATGTTCCACATATTCACATACAATTTCACACATTTTTGCATTTAATATATAGTCAATAAGTGGGAGAGGACGCAGGACATCTGTTTCCCCTCGAGTACCACTTCTGTGGTCTTAGCTGTGACAACCCGAGGACTTCTCACACCACTGCACATGAGCCAGAGGTAGTTGGACACTTTCCTTTAAAGCATGAGAGCTAATGCTGGCATAACACCGCTGCTGGTAAGAGAGCCACTCTCAAACCAGCAGGGAAATTAAGAAAATCCTCCGACCACAAGAATTCACTTTTTTGTCCGTGTTAGCTTTGCCTCCCACAGTGCACCTCTGCCACTGGGGTACACATAGAGTCAAAGGAGCCTCGGCGTTCCGGCTTAAATCCATAACCTAGCTGAAGGATAAAAGTTAATGACCTTAGCATCTCATTTTCTCGGGGACCCGTCTTTGGCGTGTCTCCTTTGAAAAGCACCTCGCAGCTCAATGGGACAGAACAGACGAGAAGAGCCACTCTGCCATGGGATGTATAATGACATCTTCTGTTATAGCCCAGGATGGTTATAGGCCATAAAATTGCGAGAGCTCATCTCGGAGATCCATGGTCAAAGAGGAGATGAGTGTGTGTGGTCAAGAGTAGGACAGGCGTCTCTTCGCATGTCTGTTTTCCTCCTCCGTCTTATGGCATTAATCCAACGTGCACCTAGAGACTCCTATAAAATGCTTTTGCAAACCTAACGGAGAAGAATTCTGTCTAAAAGTCCGCTTTGCTCTGGTGCGAAACCTTTCCGCAGGTCAAAAGCACGAACGATACGCGTCACTTCAACTTCAGGGCCTCGGATTTTCAACCCCTCACATCTGTTACAGCTCTGTTTATGACTCACATGTATTTACAGTACGGGACGAATCCATAACGCTCCCTGCTCTCGATGCTAATGTGGTCCGGCCACAATGTATTATCTCAAAGTATCGAGGGTTGTAAATCAGAGCTCCAGAGGCACTCAAAGGAGGCCGAAATTAAATCAGCGTTTCCTCCCATCAGCATGAAAACCGAAACTCAACACCAGGAAGCTGGGAACATACACAATGTCAGCCATAGGCTCACACATCCAGAGCTGTTAGCTCCAGCTACCTTAACCCTGACTGTTCAGCTGGGCGCGAGCCAACGCTTTTAGTCATAGACCCAAATTTTCACCTCACTCCCTATTTCTCAGTTCTGAGATATAGCCTTGGCCGGGCTCCCAAATTTAAATGGCTGATTTGCTGTGGGTTAACTGGAGAATGGGAGGGTGAAGTCATATATATTGTGTGTGGGGAGGGCTAGCTGAGTGGTAGATCAATTTGGGAGAATAAAGAAGGAGCCAGATGGCCGTTGGATCTCAGTCCGAGGCAGATGGGGTAAAATAGCAGTAGATGAACAGCCCAGGTATTTATTACCCATGAAGTCTGAATACGGATTGTTAGACTGAATTTAAGCTTGAAGCGATAAAAACAGCCGCAGCAGTGAAAAGCAAACAAGTGCATTTAATCAAGTATCCCGTTCAGTTTTGAGGTTTTACTTTCCTTTTTTCTGCTGTTTGGTTTCACACAGGACACAAGTTGAATCTCCTCCCCTTGTCAAGTTGTTGCTTGTTAAACCACTCGCCTGACTACCTCCTTTGCGGCTGTATGAATCACTGCGGCCACAAGAGGGCGGCGCCCGACAAGATATGTTGACACGGGTCAAAATACGCTGCTTTCACAGTCAACCTGCATGAATGTTATTCAGATGAGGACATGTTGAGTGTTACTGTTAGACAAGATGGCTGCCAAGACTGCTTTTAACATTTGTACGTGTGAAACTTAGTATTTTAAGACAAAACCAAGTGGTTGTTGTGCCTAAACCTAACCAGACCATAAACACATTGTTAACGTTAACATAGAATAAAAAACTGAACGTAAACAAACATGTAGTTCCCGTAGTGAAATGTTTTGCGGGACCATTTATTCTGCTGATCAGTTTCCTGTGAGATTTCCTCTCACCTGTGCCGACAATCGATGCACATTCCTTTAACGCGCCTGCGATCTCGACATGTGTGATGGTTAATGAAGAGTGCACGCAGGCTTGTTATCTGTAAGACACAAACTTGACGCACGATGTCGGGGAAAAAACTGTCCAGACGCATTACACTAATCACACATCAGCTCTTGTTGGGAGGGTGAAATCTCAGGACCTTTAGTTCTGTTCAATTAAACTGGAGCAGCTCGTAAACCGAAGCAATCAAACTGCGGATCGATAGCAGCCCAGACCTCGTCTCTCTGAGCCCGGCTGGCGGGCTATCAGGCCTGTAAATCACAGTGTGTGCGCATCTGTTCGGGGAAAGACTGAGGCAAAGAGCGAGGAGG
>OMLP01043987.1:1930-18532 GCA_900302685.1 Spondyliosoma cantharus
GAACCAGATTTTGTCAGACAGCGATATATGAGGAAGCATTGCACCTCCCCTCTCCCCAGGCCACTTCAAGGTGTCTGATCGGTGGTGATGTGTATTTGCACAATGGAGGCTTATGAATTGTAAGTTTAGCTTGATTACACCTAAAGGCACTCAGCACGATAAACGCTTAGAGTGTGTGCTTAAACACGTTTGAATATTTACACATAGATATCGTATACACCAATCAGCCTCAACGTTAAAACCACATACTTAATATTCTGCATGTTCTCCATGTAAAGCCAAAACAGCTCGGACCCATCAAGACATCTGGGGGTGCCCTGTTGTGTCTGGCACATGGACGTAAATAGTGGATCCTGTATGTTGTGAGGGGGTGTACTTAGTCTGCAACTGTGTTTGGACAGGTGGTGCAAGTCAAGTGGCATCTACAAAGATGCCAGGATCAAGGATTCTCAGCAGAACATTGCATTGAAACAAGATGATGAATGTTACTCACATCACCAGTCAGAGGTTTTAATGATGCGGCTGATCAGTGTATATCAACTACCCAAACTGCTGGTTTTGTCCTTTGTATGTATTCATAGTTCTATTAATTTATTACCGTGACCCACACATTTGTTTGCCAAGTCAGTTGAACATGAAGCACTGACATGTCAGTATTAACAGTTCATGTTAAGGGGTGTTCAGGGGTTGAGATGTTCGTTCAAGTGTTAGAGCCCAAAGCAGCTGAAGGGGAAGTGGGGTTGGTGGAGCCGGTGAAAAACTAGATAATACCAAGCAAGCCAACACAGAAATAACAAAACAAAAAATGATGTCTGCTTTAAATGAAGGCAGAAAAAAGAAACCTGAGGAGATGACATCAGTGTGTGACCATCACGTTGTGATGAACAGATCCTTCATTTCATTTTTTCATTCCTGTTCATTTTGTATTAAATTTGAAATGCAGTGAAACTGGCCATATCTACAAAAATCAGCCAAAACATTTTTATATCAGTTCAAACAAATCAGGCAGCATCAGTCACGACAACCCCACATGAACAGAAGCTCAACATGTGCATGTACTAACAAACAAACACACACACACAAACACACAAACACACCCCTTCATGCTATTACCACAAGCCAGAGTCCCTCAGCCACATTTCAATCTGCATTCATATTAATGTCAAAGCAGCCGAGCTGCATGCCACCCCGATGAATAGCCATTACCAATCCATTTGGACTGGGTTATCATCAGCTGGCACTGGCCCCAAATCCAATTCCACCCTTTCCACAAGCTCCAACTCTGTCCCTTGCACAGTCCCGAACCGCCATTATCTGTTACTGGCAAAAAAGGAAAAATATCATCTCGTCATATAGAGAGGTCCAGCAGGGCAGATCGTGCTGAAGATCTGCATGGCGTCACAGTAACTCAGTGGGTTCCTGCTCTAGTTTGTATTATACAATCATTGTTCATTGGGCATGCAATATATACACATGGTTATGTTTGTTTTGCTTATTAGCTAATTACCACTGATTACCTTCTTCTCACAGTGGATATCGATGACATAACGGAAAAAACAAAACAAAAAAAACCTTTAGCTGGTGCACACCTGAGGGTGAGAAAGGCTTATCATAAACTTAAAAAAAAACTAAAACTGAATGCAGCAGTAGTGTGTGGAACTCTGCTGGAGGCACGTAAATGACCTTTAGTATGGTCCACTTGAATCATCTATTGTTTTTATGTTTAATCATTTCATAAGTCATTTGTTATGGCTATGTATATATGATATTTAGATATATTATAAAGGCTGGAGCTGTAACTTTTAGGAAGTCATGATAGTAGGAAAAAAAACAAGTGTCAGCTACTGTCTTCCCCTCTGGCAAGGCTGCTCTATTGGCCCAGTGCACCACAGTTCTGTCATGCTTAACAATAAATTAACGTCCCTGTGTACATTAAAGATGTCTTCTATGAAGAAATGTTGAAGGCCTAATCTAAATTTGTCTTGTGAAATAAAGGCAGTATATAAATGGAGGCATGTCTGATGTAGTCTAAAGCTGCATTGCAAATGTGACTTTACACAGACTGTTTCATGTTTTGTAGTATTTTTAGCCAAAACAGTGACCACATTCATTTTCACTTTTAGTCGTGGCAGTTACTCCTCAGCAGAACCAATGTAAACGCTGATTGTGTCATTATATACATTAGATTGCGTAATCAACATTTACTCCATAATGATATGTTGGAGCAGCAAACTTGTCTATTGTCATTTGACATACGTGGCACTCTCTCAGAGACTGACACTACGGTGAGTTAAATAGGGTTAAAGAAGGGGTTATTCATGACAGCAAAACAACATTTAGTTTGGTTTAAAACCACTCAGCAAACTACATCATCTCAGTCCACATACATCACTAACACAAACATGGCTGTCACCTCAGCACGGAAAACGTATGAACAAAGGTGAAAACACAAGTCTGGTTGTACTGACAGCTGCAGTTATGCAGAGTGAGGAGTTTGTCAGTTAGGTAAGCTCGCAAATGCGCAGGACAAGCTTGATATGATTTGGCCCGTGGGTTTTGATGAGTGTTAAACGAGATGACATCACTTTCTTATTTTGATTGTTTTGCAGTCTTGTACTTGATTAGTTTTATGAAAAACTGTCAGTTTAAAAGATTATTTTTCAACTTTTCAACATTATTTGTGTTATTCATGGCACAATTCAAACAGGATCAAAAAATGATTTGTCTAGGTGCCCAGTTGCTCAGTTGGTAAAGCGTGCACCGCATGTGCAGAGGCTGTGTCGTCGCCACAGTGGATCAGTGTTTAGATCCGACCTGTGGCCCTTTGCTGCATGCCATCCCCCATCTCTCGCATCCCAGCTCCTGTCACTCTGAAGCTGTCTATATGTTAATCAACAGTGTTATGTTGTCAGAACAAAAAAGGCAGAACTGAACAGTGAGTGTAGTGCAGTACCCAGACCATTTACAGTGTGCATACACGAGGGTTATCTTGACGTTCATCTTCAAAAAAGGCAGCAGTTGTGAGCAGTTCTATTTCAAATATGTATTTGTTTATTGAATGATAGAATAATTGCCATTGTGAGACAAACATGAATTGGACCACACGACTGTGAATACTTTATGCAATGTCACCCGGAGGCTAATGCTAACTGAGCGGAGCAGCGATCGCCCAAACAAAGACCAGCTAACCAACAGTGCAGCATGAAACAATTCAGTAAAACTTTGTGGTGAAGAAAATAACACGGTGCTCGGCCGGTTTTACCTCAGAAACCACGCCTGCTCTGCATCTCATACAGCGATGGACCCCTGTGGAGCGAACAGTGCAGCAGAGAGGCTGCGCTCACTGCTGAACACAGCAGAGCACACAGCCTTATTTCGTTATCCACATACAGAATCAGAAATGCTTCAATAATCCCAGGGGGAAATTATTTTCGTTACGGCTCCAGATTTACAAACAACATATATTATATAAGCAGGCTTGCATGCTTTCAAAATAATTAATTTCTTTAAGTAATGCTGTTAACTTGTTAAAATGAAAAGGCCACAAATTGTTTGTCTTGACTTCTGGTTGTGTTTCATATTGTATTTCAGCAGATTGAGAACATCAGTGAATGGCTTTGCTAAAAAGCTGAAAATATTGCCCCCTTTTCTTTTCTTTTTTTCACCAAAGAATCAGAATCAAATCCAATCATGAGATTGCAAAATATTTGCACCCCTAGTGAGTTGGGTTCAGATTTGGTGACTGCAAAAGTCATTAGTCATTTAGTGAAACCTCATGTTGGTAGGGAAGAATCTGTGCTCAATATGTTTCTCCACAGATGTATTCAGATTGTTCCTTTGATTCATATCTCGTTGTAATGCTTGTCTTTCCCTCATCCACAAACCCACCCACCCAAATCACATACAGTTGCCACATGTGGATACTAAAGAAACACTAGATTACAACGTTGCCAATGAACTGTTTGATATGTTGAAAAAACAGAAACCAGACAGCATTTCCTGAAAACATATTTTACGAATGCAAACAGTCGCACACTGTGTAAGCCTAACCGCACACACAAGCTACACAGTGTCTTCCTGGCTTTTTATCCATCCATCCATCTCTCTGCCTCTCTGTCTGTCTTTCCTGCTCTGTAAGCAGAGCTCAGACTTGCGGATTGCCAGTTGCATAATAAATACAGCCTGCTTGGTTCACATGGGATCACAAGCCTCTGCATTAGCATTCCTTACACATGCACACAAACACACAAATACACAAGCATGGCTGACAGCGATGACATCACCAGGCTTGTCACACAGAGCCAGCTACAAACACCTCGATGCTTTCCCGTGCCTCTCTCACCTCGTGCACATTCGCCAATCACTGTTATACCATATCAACAATGTTTACATACATTACAAATAAATGATCATTCAATCATACCTATTAATGGTCCAATGATTTACTGTAACTCTTTATTGTTGCTTTTAAAACAATGTTTGGAGTTGAGGTCTTTAAAATGAACAGACAAGCGGCAAAGGTTGATGAACATGGCTGAAAGGTAAAACATGTATATTCATGATCAAGATGCATTCACATTGAGCATCATAATACGTTTAAATCTAACATTCTGTGTGGAGTTTGCATGTTTCCTCTGAGCCTGTGTGGGTTCTCTACAGATTCCCCCAACAGTCCAAAGACATCCAGCTTGTGTTGCGTAGTGACTATGTTGCCTATAGGCATGAATGTGAGAATAAATGGTCCACCTCTATGTGTCGGCCCTGTGACTGACCACCTCCCCTGCCTCTCACCCAGGAGCTGGATCAGCTGTAGCCCCCCATGACCCTGCACATGATAAACGGGTATAGCTAATGGATGGATTCATAATGATAGGATGTTTCGTAATACGTCAGTGCACGTTATTTACGTTCCTGTCCCCTAATGTGTGATTTGTTTGTTTGTCTAATCAGTTCAAGATCAGAACCTTCTTGTCTTGTGTGCGGGCAGATCAGCTGGTTACACTGTGTCCACAGTGTCCACAGGATTTCAACACAACACAAATATGCTACTATCAAAAAATCAACGGCAAAAATGTTCACGTCCATGGGTCACGGGTGTCACTTCTTTCAGATGCATTCATTTTGAGCCTGTATTTCATTACATTTGGGTAACTCTGCAAAAATGAAAGCATTGGTGATTCTAGTAGTTTGCTCTATAATCACACATGCAAAGACAACAATTGGGGTTATTTTTGAAGAAAATGTCTAAACATGAGTATAAGTTGTGTCCACTGCCACTGGAAGGAGCAGATTTTGCCAATTCCAACAGCAGTGTGTGTTATGCATCTGTGTGCTGTGGTTCGACTTAGTAATGACTCTAAGAAAAAGTTGTTCAATTTAAGACAAAAATAAATGAATAATAGATGTGAAAGGGTAATTGGGTTCACGTCCATGACAGACTCATACTTTGGTTATTTGGTAAATTGGATTTATTCCACAGCCTTTGCTCACAAAGTATGCAGGTTCCATACTCAACGCTAATGAGCAATTCCATAACTTTCATCCACCTTCGAGCTGTCCACTCACCCTCCATCCTCCTCGGATCTGGGATGGATGTGAAGAGACAGGGGAGGAGAGGAGGGGACGTGCTGGCTAACACCAATGAGGCCTAATTAGAGAGATTAGAAGTGGAGGGAGTGACTCACACTACAATAGCAGCTCTGACCTAACTGCTAATGTTCTCCACCCAGCCCATTTAATCCAATTCACATCCATTATCTTTAGCCTCTTTGTGCTCGCTCCCCCTCCGTCCCGTCACTTACTGCTGAATGTCATCCTTTGTTTTTTTTTCTCTTTTCCTCGCATCCTTGTACAAGGAAGAGGACTAGGGCTGATGTGACCAAAGGAGGGTGAAAGACCACTCTTCCTCATGTATCATCAAACTCATGCTTTCATCAAGGGCAAACTAAAACACTGAGATTTAATGATATAAGCCACCCGAAATATGTCTTCATCTAAGTGATCACATTTAGCTGATAGCTGATTTGGCATAAACCTAGTGATACTTCAACACACACGAGTGCGCAGTGCAATCAAATTAGTGGTAAAACCTGGGAAGACAAAGTGTAGGATGTGCTTAAATGTAGCTAATTACTAGCTGCAGCTGCTTGCTTACCAAGACTGAGATTCGATTTATCAGTCCAGTTTAGAATGTGAGTCCATCAGAAACCCTGACTGAATTTTTTTTTCTTTTAACATTTGCGACTAACTGCATTTATGCACTGCAGCTGGGCTTGGTAAGCGTGTAGAAACCAGTAAGAGCAAGTTACATTATGAAACTATCCAACCAAAAACATCCCACCCCCTCTCTTCAGGCCTCCCTCCAAAGCCACGCCTCCAAAACACATGAACGCATGAACACATGAACACATGAACATGAACCGTAATCTCACCGGCCAGCTGGGAGACGTGTGTACAGGACTAGTTTGCAGTCACAAATGTTTCTCAGTCCAAAGAATGCTATCCATGCTTTGCCGTGGGTGTACGTTTGATGCTACTGAGTAAGCTCCTGAGCTATGTCTCATTCACATGGAAGCAATCGCTTTATATTATCATAATGACCATGAATTTGTTAGTATTGGGAACTAAAAACCTGAATGAAATGACTGGATGGCCTTATTTGAGGATTGTTTCCTTGTTGCGTTAGAGCACTGGATTTATTGATCGCTGTTGGGATGTGATGGGAAGAGATTTCTACAAAGATAACAAAAAAGCACTTAGCTTTAGTACATATACGATTCAATACAGATCTGTATTTTTTTGTTGGCCGAGAAGGCAGAAACACTGCAGGTTTAGTGTCAGTCCAGCTATAAACCATCAAATGAGTTATATAGCAGAGGATATAGCCAATTCCTACAGCTTTTCTACACCTTATTTTCCCATTACTGCTTCTAAATACTGGTCGTCTTTTTTTCACAACTATCAAAACGGGCTTTAAAGTGCCAACTGATTATGATGTGAACTTTCATTTTGGACTCGTGTTATCAGTCACAGAACCTACATTTGTTTAGTACCGCAGATGAAATCTACCCTCCCGGTGATATGTGTCACGTCAACTGCCACAAGTGGCGGTAAGACACCCGCTAATGTAATCTGAGTACATGTTGCACTCTGCTATTACTATTTTAAAATGCGAACCCATACCCAAGGTGCACGTCATTAATATTGATTTACACCGTGATAACATAAAACAGTTATGCAATGATCAGAACATGGACACTATCTAGGAAACGTGGGATCCCGCACCAGATGGACCCTTCACGTAATGTATTTAGGTAATCTTAAAAGAAACGGCATTACAAAAGAGAACTGAACTATGATGGCTGAGGAGAAATCAAGTAGGTCCTCACATGTTACGACAATGACAATGCTTTATTATGATGACAAAATCACAAGATTCTCCAACAAGACACAGAACTGTTTTTATTTTCATAACTGTCTCGTGAGCACAAGCAAATCATAATTTTCCTGAAATTGAGTTGTCATGATTATGTGTGAACAACAAATGTGTGGCATACAGCTGCATAAATGTACATCTGCACTGAGACACAGGTATAAAATAGGTAAAGACCAATGACCAAGTTTTTGCTTTCTAAGATCTGTAAAAAAAACAACAATTGCTGACTGTTGATTAGAATTGCAATATTCTGGGGGAGTCGATTCAAAATTATTCTGCACTAACTTTCACTCTACTCAGGTGCAGGTCTTTTTATGCGAGGGAAAGCGAGTATCAGCAGTCACCAGTCAGCTCCATCATCAATAGCTAAGACTAGCTTCAGTCCAACATCAGAGAGGGCTCTTTCAAAGCGCTCTGTAGCGCCAGGCTTCTCAGGCGGGTGGCAGCGGCAGGCCGAGGTTGGGTCAACCTGATAAGGCGTTCAAACTCACTCCCTGGCTGAGCTGGGAGTCTAGCGTCTGGAGTGTGGAGAACGTCATGTCTTTGATTTGCTGCAATAGGCCAACTCCTGTCTGCAACATAGGCTCAAATCCAGCCTATCTACGATCAAATAGATGATTTCACGGACAGACGTGTGAGCAGGCACATGCACTCTGAAGCACGCGCGTATCCAGAAACAGTGTTTCAAATCAACCTGAATAATGAAGTTGTACCTATTTATTTAACATAATTGTCAGAACAGTTGAGCGCTTCAATACAAGCTCATAAAATAAAGAAAAAGACACAACCGGAGTCCATAGAGCTGTCATTAAAGATGCCATTTGTGCGTTTCAGCTGATAAGCATGTCAGCTGCTCGGGGTGGCTTACAGCGGTTAAGCAAAGGATTAGAGAGAAACGGAAACAAAAACAGCACATCATCCTAGCAACCGCAGCAAACGCAGGGTGTCTATCAATGCCAATAATCAGAACCTTGTCATTTCTTTTGCAGCTTGGTTGCATATAACATGATGGAAAAATCATGGAACCTGATACGCTTAATGAAGTACATGAAATGGAAATCCAACTGCCATGAAAAGCATTACCTGTCTGGACAGAGGGATGTACATGCTTCAAATGTAGGACAGTTCTGTCATGAGTCCACTTAAAGCTATTTCTCTGTGTAGCCAGTAACAACTGATGCAGAAGTACACTTGTGATCTGATCAAAATCTGACTATTTAAAGCTACTCTTTTTGAACTTTGATGTAAAGTGATATGTGAAAGCTATTTATAGCGCTGTGTCTGTCCTTGTGTTTCATGGTGTACAGTGGTATGCATACACCATCAGAGACAAATCATTTCATTACTTGTTTGAAGTGCCTCTTTCCACAGTAACCGTTAATGCGCAGACAGCAATCACTGAATCAATCTGAATAAAAGTCTGAATCTTATAATTAGGAATTACAATAAGCGCAAATTTGTTAGAAGTTAAAAAAAATGGGTGCAAGTTTGAGGCCGACTGTGTCAATCTAGTAACAGGTCAGCTGGTAAACAAATATCCATTTCAGTGCATATTTCAAAATGACTCATCTGCTCTACAATAACAACACTATCTTCACAAATAATGTATTCATGTACCTCTGACAGGTGAGTCTGCAGGTACTCTGATTCTGACTGGGAAGATGACTGGAAGAGGATGAAGTGGTGATAGGATCAATGTTGTCACCGTGCGTCTGCAGTTCACAGATGGGTCTCACAAGCCATTTATTTTACTGTTGTTATTCCAACAATTATCACTGCACTGAGGAACAATGACTTTCTCTGCTGGCGGAGGAGTGGATGAAGGTGGCTTTAACTGAGGAAAATAATGTTGGTAGTCACGGCGACCAAGAAAATGGCAATTGACCCCCCCTACCCACAACCCACATCCCTTTGATTCCTCTCCATGTGTCGCACCGTGGAGCTGCCTCTGAATAAAGCTGCTTCAGGTGTAACTACACATGTATCAGAACATCTCCATAGCAATGTAAAGTGGCAACCAGTAGTACATGGGGTATGAGGCTACAGCTTTAGAAGTGGAGTATGTTTATTTTACACGTGTTATTCATGAAAATTCATGAATTCTTGTATAATACAGCTCTACATTTTTCAGGAAAAAATAAAAACAGTCTTGTTTCAAAGAGATGGCACGCATGCATTTCTGACGATTTTCAAGGATTTTATAAACATTTATAAAACCATTTATTTTCTGACTGTGTTGCTTTACTGTACGTTTTCTTTGTTTCCATACACTCTCAATTCTAATAGCTGTAACAGTAACAGTTAACTACAGTGTGAAGAAAAAACAATATAAGATACATACAATCAAGTTACACCAAACGAGGTAATGTGAATCCAGTATGCCTAGCCTGACATACCAAAAAAGAAAGAAATATGATATTTTTTAAGAAAGCAATAAAGGCTGGCTGTTGAAGCATACGCAGTCTCAAAAGTTCATTTCCTGTTAGTGCTCAAGTAACTGTGCCACTTCTCCAAAAATTGGAACCAAAAACTGTAACACTATAGTTTCTCTTTATGCCACCTCCACTGTTTAAAAGAAGCATCCCCAAAATCAGACTAGAGGAATCCATGTTTGCTTTGTTCTGAAATGGTTGCAATAGTGCAATGCATTATGGATTTTTGAAGCGATTCAATTTAAAGTCTTTTTCAAGACAAACCTCAGTTTACATGATTTTTCTCTTCAGTTAGCCCTGTAGGTTTTTTGGAATACACAGACTGTGTATTTCACTTGCTGTTTGAAATAGTATTCTATTCCACTTTACTTTTTAGTTTTATAAGGAAATCAGTTTGCATCCTTTTTTTGTTGAATTAAATGAACTTACTTAGTTCATTTAATTCAACAAAAAAAGGATGCAAACTGATGTAATGTTTACTGAATGTAAATGTATTTGGCTTGACACAATCAATGAATGTATGTATTTTACCACCTTACATTTTTTAGTGATGAAGTGATTATAAAGAAAAGGAAATCCATTTTCATTTGTCATATGTGTATTTAGAAACAATCATTCATTTGCATTTTTGTACAGTGTGTGGTCAGTGGTCAAACATTTAGATACATTTACATTAAAATAGATATTTTCTTTTAAATATCTATTCTTATATAATGCCATTGTAAGCATTGCAAGTATCATTAGCAGAAATTAGGGAAATTAGATTAACAGAATTGTTGCATCCATATGATGAACCACCTTAATCTGGTTTCTTACGCACCACACATGATGATAATGCAGATACAACTACATATACCTCGCCAGGAGGTTTTATCAGCATCAAGCATCATACATCATACATACAGTAGATAGTCACTGCAACTGCCTGGTAGTAGATTAACATATCTAACTACAATAGCATTTCACAATTTCCAGTTGTCTAACACATTAGCCAAAAACAGTAAGTCAAAACCTACAGATTTATGGAAGCTGTAATTGAAGCTTAATGCTAAAATAGCATATTGATTTTGTTGTATGTTAGCATGCTAGCACAAAGGAAAGCTAAGCCTGAGCCCATTTACAATTTATAGACTGAATGATTATCAATCGATCATTAAATATTTTGCAAATAAATTAATGACGAGTGCCAATATTGACCAAATACAAAGCTGCTGATGTTTTAAAACACAACACTGTCCAACCAATGAGCACTAGAAACTCCAACCTGCCATTGGGTCATTGGTAAAAGGGTTAATATAAATGATACCAATATATGAAAACTGTGTGACACTATTAGACACACTGGTGTCTACAATGGTATTTCCCCTGTCTCCCCCAGATAATAAAGACGTGGTTCGATCTCCATGCTGCAAAGTTCAAAGTCTTGTTTTATCACTGAGCTGCCAGCACGAGTGGCAAAGGGAAACAAGATGATATTGTGTTACCAGCCATCTGCAGTGCTGCTTAAAACACTTAGCCTGCAACCCAAAACGCCTGTGTGCGTGCATCCCTGCCTTTATTGTGCAGTCTCTTCTGAGTAGAACATGTAATGCATCTTCACCCACCTACCATACCGTGGGATCAAAGCCCGACACAAATCATAATGGACAAACTGTGTATCACTTCCAACAGTGCTATCGGATTTGATGTGTGACTCAGGCAGTGATACCAAAAAAGGATGTAAGAAAAACCTTGTCTAGATGAGACAACGCTCTCTCCCTGCTGATTTCCACCTCCTGAAAGTTGAAAAAAAGTGAAGAGTGTGAAAAGAGGTCTTGTGGCAAGGACTAAGGCAGAATGCATTTTTTAAGTATATGAGTATGTCTGGTAATTTTGGCCTGGGAATTATATTACTGGCTAAAGTAAGGTTCCCTGGCATAATGGTAATTAGATTTTGCTTTTGGTTGGCTGAGCCGGCACCTGTCAACATCATGTCACAGCAGTGGTCTTTGGACTGACATTGCCTGAGCATAGCCATAGCCCAAAACAGGGCTGCAGGCATAATGACAGAGCACTGCAAGATACACAAAAAAGAAACTGATATTAATGGAAGATGAAGGGAAAGAATATTTAGAATCCCGATAATAGGTAATAGGACAGAAAACATGCAGGTGGCAGAAGTCATTTTACTACATACTATTTTTATTTTGTAGTTTTAACCCAATCTTTTCCTGAATCTAATAAAGTTTTTGAGTTCCCCAACACAACCAAAGAGTAACAGCAACTGAAAAGAAACAGTAAATAAGTGGACCTACTGTAAAAATAAGTCAAGAGTTTAATAATGTGTCCCATATTACGTTATACGTGATAAAAAGAGAGACACAGCCTAAACATACTCTCTGCCATTGCTGTCTGCTAGAGTCGGAGCGGACGTCCAGTCCACATGAGTGACATTTCCTCATTAGTATGCAGGTAGGCAAATTGAAAGTCGGTACTACTGAGTAGCAATTCACATTAAATAAATCAGTATATCAGTAATCAGTAATCAGTAAATTTCGTTACCTGAGAGCATATCGTAACAGTAACGTTATAGAGAGGGAACGAGCCAAAACACAGCCACTGACTGCATCCAAAATTCCTTACTAACATGCTGTTTAGTTTACTAACATAGTATGTTTTAGCATGTCCAAAACCGCAATACGAAAACAATAGAATGTGAACTGCTCACTGTCTACAAGGAAATATTACAGTATGCATTCTTTGATTCCCAAATATATTTTTATAAAACTAACAGTCTGCTTGCTTGATGCAAACACATTCCCACTAATGAACTAAGGAGGTTAGCATCACTACCACAGAAGGTATATTTACAAATTATTAATTCAAATACTTAACATAAAAAAAAGACGTGTGCTCATATTTACAGGTTTATAAGGTATTTAATATGCTTTGGAAATGGAACTGTAACTGCTGATTTAACATAAAGATTGAGAAAAAAGTAATCAAAAGAGGTACCGGTATGTTGGTATCAGTGTCGAATTCTAGGTACAGGTATTGGAACCGGTATCGGTTCAAATGTGACTGGTACCAAACCCTACAGATGTTTCTGCGTTCATATGACCTGTTTGCTGCTGCGTTACTGCAGGGAAGCCGCTTTGGTAAAAAGGGGGGCTGCATCTGATAACTGTAGACGTTAAGTGGCAGAAGAGTGCTTGAATCCTGATGATGACAGCAAAATCCTGTCATCAGGGTTTTATTTTATTCAGATGCAGAGTGGTGCTGTCCGTATTTTGGCTGGTTGACTCCACAGGAAGCAGATGTATGTAGTGTAATGCTTTATTCATATGACTGCTTCTGATGATATTTAGTTTATTTAACTTAGTTCACAGAAGAGCTGTTAAGTAGATGTGTAACTACTTATGTTTCAGTTGGCATTGCGTATAACTACTTCTAAATTCCCTCTGATGCGCATCTTCATTGTTTGAGGAAACAATAAGTAGCTGCATACTTGCTAATGTAGCTCCTCAGGGATTTAAGCTGATTTTTTTCTAATTTTGAGAATCTAACCCATGGTGAAACATTAGCTAAGGTTGCAAGGACTATGGCTGTAGGTGGCTGTTGTTGATTTTGTTCAAATATGACAAATTGTACATTTATGGGTTATTGTTCTTCAGACAATGGGGCTAAACTAGCTAACGTGCTAATGTGTAAGGATCAGGCTACATTGTAAATACAGATAAGATCTCTTGTAATCAGCACAATATGCATGATTTTAGTAGTTATTAAACCTATAGAAAAGAATACATTTTGAAATATTAAAATTAATGATTATTTGGGATCATTTGGGATACTGTGATTTTGATACAATACTGTGATTGTTGAAATATATCATTATCAATTTCTTTATATTTTATGTCTGTCATTGTCATAGTAACTAACTGATGAAAACAACTACTAAGAGGTCATTTGAATGTGTATAAGAAGACTCTACCTGTTGTAAACACAATTTTATCTATGTTATCCATCAATATTCATTTTCCTTTTATGTCTCTTTGATGGAAGTAAAAAGTAGGTATTACCTGTGCAAAATATCTTAAATGTTGTTAAAGGTTACTCTAGCCCTACCGAGTGCACAGATCATTTAGAGGAGAGCTGTCGTTAGCGGGCGTGGCTGGTGACTCTATGACTCAAGGGCTATTCATGTCAGGTGCCAAGTCAGAGGAAGTAGGGTAGACGTTTGGACGTAGGCAGTGAGCTAGGCCAGGCTCCTCGCTACCAGCTCAAGCAGTCCCTATTTAAATTAAATTTTAAAGTAACATCTTGTAGGTTTAGGGACCTAACCCTTTACAACAGAGAGCTGGACAGGGCTATACTCAGGATCTCACAAGTTACAGGAGTCCTCCTGGCCCAGCCCTGCTGCTGCTGTCTGCTAGACACACACAGAACGTGAAGAAATAAAACTTGCTATTTTATTTGACCTTGCCCCTGTCCTGGGAAACTGATGAAAGGGAAAACCTCCCTCACCTTCTTACTACATTTCATAAGCTCAAACTAAAACAAAAGTTTGCTTTACTTGTGTATTATAAGTTTGATTCTTATTCTATCTTCACATGTTGTTGAGCAATACAGGACATTGAAATCTTGAAACAGTTTACATTGTAAGAAATGGAGAGTTTCCTCTGGAGAGTATCCTCTGTGCTGTTCTCTTCATAAGTACATATTTTAGTTTTGCTGCTTGAATGAGCCATGATGTTTACTACAGTGACACACATGTATCAAAAGCAAACCTTTAAATGGCTGAAAGCATCCTATCTAATCGTTAAAGCACAGTGTACATGCGTTGTGAACCTGCCTATAAAGGTGCATCTTGCCATATGAATACTGAGCCCTCTATATAGCAGCTAAAACATTGCAACATTGACTTTAGATCAAGGGCCCATCTTATTACTGCAAACGCTTTGTGCTGCTACCACGATGTGCCAGTAAAACACCTGATCTCACCTCATTTTAAGACCGTCAGTCTAAAACTAACAAGGACATGTGCACCATGTTGCTGGAGGATTGCTGAAGGTTATGTTATTAATACGTTCCTCATCAAAGATGAATTAAATCACCCACCCACAGCCCGACCCTATTAAACAAATTGATAGTTCTTAAGACATGTCCGGTCCGATCACGAGACTGAGATCAGTGCACCACATCATGCACACAGAGATGCACTGCAGCGCTCCTCCTCCAGTTAAATATACAGTGTGGATTTGATGTCAGTAGCTGAGCTAGGTAGCTTGGATCCATGGTGCCTCCAGCTGATCAATGAGAAGAAGGCAAAATTTACAAAACTGTCTGCACAGATTGTGAATCCGCACTGAAGTGAATGCAAAATCAGCTTGATGAGATAAAAGTCCCCACTTTGCCGTGTCGCAGCAACTTTAACAGAGCAGCAATAGCATCCCTTTAAAGGAAAAACATCTGGAGGCACACAACTGGTTCCTCATTCAGTTTATCTGATTCCTGTGTCTGCAACTCGTTCAAATCCGAAAGGACTCAGTGAAATTACTATTCATGCATCTGGAGTATGCACAATATTTTATCCCTGATAATGCTACATTGTGAACATCTGCATTGACATAATTATTAAAGGAAACTGGCTATCAAGACAGAAAAAGAATTCTGCCAGTCACCGTTTCTGAACAGCTGCACACTGTGCATATCTCAATCATCATGACATGACAACTCTTGATACATAGATTTCAACAATCAAAGCTACTTGGTATTGGTTTATAAACTGACTATGTCAAGACTAATGAGCTGTAATTAATTCCAGATTCTCTCATGACAGTGATGATGAATGATGCTTTACCGTTCAGGAGCCTGTACCTGATATAAGATTTTGTCTGTGGAGTTGGATTTGGCTGTAACTGTACATGATTCAACACGCCTAACGCCTTAATCAACCTACATCAGTATGTTTTACCTGCAGCCTCAGACTCATTTTTTAATGCCTCTCTTTGTCATCAGTGATGTGAAAGCATCAGATTTCCACAGTCAGAGAAATAAAAGCGTGCATCTTGCTCACAGTTCAGTTATAAAATCCCAGTGCGACACAGTGCATCTCTCTTCAGCAGCGCTGAGATCGAAAAGTGGATGAAGGTATGTCAGTTGCTGCTCAGTGGCATATACTGATCCCTAGACTGGTACACCGTGCCTTGGAGTGGTATGCCACTGTTATGCCGTCGGTATTCCACCGACACATGACGGTATGTGCCGCTTGAGAATGACATGTCTTTGAAAGACTGTCGGATGAATACCGCCCCTGATGAA
Source organism: Spondyliosoma cantharus (assembly GCA_900302685.1). Classification (NCBI taxonomy): domain Eukaryota; kingdom Metazoa; phylum Chordata; class Actinopteri; order Spariformes; family Sparidae; genus Spondyliosoma; species Spondyliosoma cantharus. Next base: position 18,098 of record OMLP01043987.1, read on the forward strand.
TATGGAAATATAATGCCACTGGGCTAGGTTTACGACAATTAGTGCTGTAAATGTATATTTATGTATATCATTTCTGTTGTATGTTATGTTGTTGGGATGCAGGCATATAAACAGTAATTACACTTGGGATTCTTGTGATATGATAGTAAATTAATACGTCCAAATTTCTGCCTATAAGCTACTCAAAGCTAATGAAAGAGCTAGCCATAAATGAGTGTATGACGTCACCTGGCGACTTTTAGCGACTTTTGGAGCTAGTGCTAGCTACTTTCATTGGAAAAGAGTTGGCAACAGAGCTTCTAATTGCTACAGTACTCACAGGTAACTTTATACGAATGGTAGTTTTCTGTTTTCTTCCATTTCTTTCTGGTTTCAGTTGCCATTTTAAAGCATTTGAGACTCCTTTGTATGCTTTCCCCTTTCCATTTTACTCAG
>OMLP01043988.1:0-11492 GCA_900302685.1 Spondyliosoma cantharus
TCAACCGTACAAGTTTGACACAGGATCAGACCCAGAAGGAGAGGCTCCTGAAGAAACACAGACTCTGCGGCTGCAGCAGGACGTTTCAGAATGGTTAGTGTGTCTGAATAATGTTAGTTTGTTCCTCTGTGTTGTTACATATACTACCATGTAGCTATGGCTAACAGCTAGCGAAAGCTGTGTTCGTCTGCAACACAGTCTCCAAACTCTTGGATACTGTTCGCATCGTCTCTGTCTCCAGTCTGCACATGTTTCCAGACTTTTTACTGTGACAACCAAGCTCCATTGTAATATTTTTAACATTAAACTCGCTTCAAACGCCATTGCATAATGGACCGAAGCGGAGCTAACTAGTTAGCCAGTTTCCAGCAGACTTCACCATACTCGTAGGCAACTGTAAATACTATCAAACCGCGGCGACACTTACCTGTGGCTTGGTACAGTTGCTGGGTCCAGTATGGTTGGTACTGATCCTTTTACGAGGGTCAGTGTCGAGGCAAAGCCAGCTTTGTACTGACCCTCGTTAGCGAAGCAGTCCAATGTGAAGTGTTAAGCACATACACACACAAACTTACACGAACCGTAGCCGGCACATTGTCGTTAAAAATGAAACACAACCACTGTCTCTTCTGTTCTTCTGTAGCTGGGACAGAATATACACTGATGTTGATTTTTACAACCAACAACAGAGCAAATTGCGTTTCTAACTCTTGAGCGACGACATTGCTAAACACTGCTATCTCACTGCTGGGCACACCAAACTTCACCTCGGGGATGAACGCCCCCCTCTCGGATGTCTCCTATCACCGTGCAGAGGAGGCCAACCTATGAAAATGACTCCTTTGGTTACGTAACGACAGGAGCTGAATCTGAACAGCCTGTAGGAGCACCGTTTTACCAGTGGGTGGGCTGCAGAGACCATGCAGGAATCACTTGTTTTCCTCATTCTGGGACTTGGCAGGCTCAGGGAGGAAAAGTTTAAACATGTAGAGACCAGAGAAAACGTGTTTTTCATAATATGTATTTAAAACAATTCTCCACACCCTTTACTCAACTGTGAGCTTTATGCACTGGTTGAAATAGTTAATAATTATATATTATAATAATAATTATAATATAAAGTTAATAATGGATTTATTCCATTAAGCTGCCTCACGGTCCTGGTACAGTATGGTGCATGCTGGCTTGAATAGAACAGAGCCATCATTAATGTTAAAAGTATCAGTTACACCTGTGTTTTTCTTACTATGACAAACCCGATGTTTACAGGGTATCACTTCAAATGTATAAATTCAGTGAAATTCAGCCTCACGTTCTGAATATTATGTGCGACTGATTGCACTATAAAGTAGAAACAGATAACTCTCCCCGCTTGCGTTTCCAAGTGCTATTATTGTCGGTGCCGCTGTCGCAAAGACCACTGGATCATTTTCAATTTTCCTCAGAGTATCAGCTTCCAACAACACAGCAAAAAAAAAAAAAAGTGCGAGTTTATTCATTCAGTCAGTCTGTAATGGAGTCATGAAAGCAGATAGAAATGGTGCCTGGCTGCCAGCCTGACTGGAACGACAGTCAGCCTCATTTTCCTGGGAGATTTCGTCATTGCAGAGTGAAAGTGAGGTTTAGAGGAAACCAATCTAAACGCTAATTGTGTTGTTATTCCACAGCCATTACTCCAAAAAACAAGGCTGCTGCCTTCTAAAAACAGAACTTTTTCCAAGTAAAACCCTCCTTTCATTACATTTTACGTGACATAATTGTCAAGTTCTTTTAAGTAAAAGAGCAACTCTGCAGTGCTGTATTCACATCAGACCCCGTATATTGAACACTAAATCGTGATCTAATGTTACTGAATGCGGTGTTCAAATCCACTTCTGTCTGCGTAGAGCACAACCGATGATACGAGCAGCTAACCCGCAAAATTAAAATACTCAAACTCACCCAAGGTTCTGCAGCAGTCTACTCTGTTTTTCTGATCAGATATTTAAATGTGATGAACAGAAACTGTGCTTGTCATTGTTGGCAAGCACCGACTGTTCTGAAATGCCCAAGGAGAGCCGTAAATTCTCACAACATTTAAATGTCCTAAACATGTCCAGTTGATATGCAGAGAACACTTCTGTCCTCCCCGCTATTTTAATTAGTGAAATCAGCAGTGTGGACACATTCTGACAAAGTGAGAAACATAATTTCCTTCCTGCCATCGTGCAGTGACATTGATCCGATCATTGTTAATGTTTTTATTAACATTTGTACTTTTCATGCAGTGAAAAAACTCATAATGTCTGCTGAGAAAGAAGGCATACACTTTCAGGAAACCTCCGAAGGTCAGTAGCAGCTCTTTATTCCTCCCGGTTCCTCTTCATCCTGTCATTATTCACCCGATCTGCTCATTTCAATTTAGCTTTATATCTTCCCCTCACACTTCTCTGGGGTTAATTTCTTCTGAAAAATGTTTCTGAGAAAGTCAAGTCTGAGCTGGACGTGCATTTGTCTACACAGTGCACCTTGAACATCATCCAGCAGAGAAAAAGAAGCAAATTCACTTGGCTCCGTTGTTGATGTTGCTTATTCCCCTCTGCATGTTTTTCACAGCTCGCCCTTGGTTTTCACCCATTGTCAGGTTCACCGTCATCGTTGCAGCTTCTGCCTGTGCTGAAGGTTGACGCCTGCTTTTCAAAGGCTTTCATTTCCACTGTTGGCAGTCAGTGTTGTATTACAAAAAGTAATGTCTCACCAGAGTCATGATTTTGGCCTTGATTCATAATTGCAACGAGAGAAAACAGATTGATCTTTTGACACTGATTACTTTAATAGCTGCAGGTTTTGCGATGGTTAAAGGCCTTACAGTCGGCTCCCTCTCCCCATCTTCTGTACACATCGTCTTTACATCATCTTGTGGACTGCAGGGGCACCGCTGCAACCTTCAGCAGTCTCTCACGACCTCTGCTCGCTCTCTGCTGTCCCCTGTAATCAGAACAACGGCCTTTCCTCCGTTTGATGTTATCTTCACAGCCTTCTATGTGCTCTACTCTCCTGCATGGTACCTTGATGTTTTTTGTCCTTTAGACCATTTTACCACCTGAGTTTTCACATCACATTTCAGACCCAGAAACCCCAGACTGTATTTAGATGAAATGTGTGTTGTTGGTTTGTGAGAGCAATTAAAAGAAGACAGAAGTCTGTTTCCTCTCTGCTTGACTTGATATAGTTTTAAATTTTAAGACAGAATCTGCTGTGATTTTACTTATCTATTGATATACATTTCAAATGAGGAGATCACCATTTTGCTTCAGTTCTTTAAAAATAGTAATTTACTTTTTATTTTACTTTATAATGTGACATCAGATCAGCGACATCTTAGTTTGAGTTTGGCTAACATTAGCCAATTAGCAGGAACAGGAACATTTGATCACTGGAGCTAATGCTAAAATGTTAATAACTTTTTAGTGTCACACATTTTCATGGATTTACTATTGTAAGAAATAGATGGAATTTATCTTAATATTATATATATATATATATCGTTATATTTTCGCTTCACCTTTATCATATAAAGGTGTCATGCGTAAAAAAAGAACTACTAAAATGACCTGCAAATATCAACAGAATGTAAAAACTGCATGGCTAATTGAGCTAACTGGCTAAAAGCATGCTACAGTCAGAAGCAGTTAGCGGTCACACGTGGCCAATTCTTAGGTTGTTACATTTAAGTTGCCTCCACATCTTGCTGTGATGCGTAGGTGGGAAGCGAACTTAGTTTAACTTTAAAACACATGCATACATCCACGTCCACGTAATGAAGCTACACCAGGGCATTCCTTTGACTTGACAGTGAACAATAGCTTCAGCCTTTACACATACTTTCTGTTCCTGATGTTAATGAGCCGCCATGTTAGAGCTTACCACCTACAAATGTCCCCAGCCACAGAGTTAAGCACACAATAAGCACTAGGTGTGTTCTCTGCTGCTGCCGTGCACTTTATTTCTGTTGCTATGGTAATGTTTGCAATATTGTGTTCGTCCTGTTATTCAGGGTTATTAAGAGATAACCATTAAGCTGTGAAAGTAGTAAGGAACACAGTGTCTTCCGGTGTAACCTTATGCTGTGGTACTTGTCTGCTGTACCTCCTCTGTCTCACTTCTTTATTCCCCGTGGCTCTCCTGTGTTCTTCATGGACTTCTTGTGCAACTCGTACATCGGAGAACAACATATCATTTTTTAATAGCGTACAGACATATTAAATAAAACACTTACAGTCTTTCTGTTCATAATCCTCAAGAATACTTGATAGAGAAAATGGTTTCCCAGGGTTTCTCCTGCTGAAACATTCTCCTTTTTTTAAATGTTTCCTTTCATTAGACGTTTATTGAACACAATGAAGCACGAATGCTCTTTTTCTCTAATGAACCAACTTCATGCCAGGAATTCAAATAAATGAAGGTGCTCCTAAAAAGGTTTTATATTGGACCCAGTAAAGGAAAGGGCTTTTCCTTTAACCGTTTAAAAGCATTTATTTGAAGCATTCACTAATTCTATTCTTCTATAATAATGTCGACTAATGGCGGCTATAGTTGTTGCTCGTAAGGACAAAGGGACAAATGAAGTTCAATCAAAAGACCATCTTAACTTTCATTCATTCACTTCTCTCTCCATCTCTCTCTGCCCCAATCTAATTAATCAGCTGTATATGGGCGTACGACTCTTTCAGTTAAATCAACCGGATTTTTCCACGATTAAAACATCCGGCCAATCATGTCGTGGCCATCAAACTTTAATGCTGTCCTCCTCTCTGCTGTTGTCAGCTGTCGTTTCAGTGCAAAATCGTTGCGACCCTCCCCCATCCCATCCACCTCCGGCTCATCTCAAACGTGGATACAACGCACACGTGTTCGACACAGCAGCACAGAAGATCTCTATAATTACAGTCACTTTCCAAGTAAAACCCTCCTTTCATAACATTTTACGTGACATAACTGTCAAGTTCTTTGAAGAAAAAGAGCAACTCTGCAGTGCTATATTCACATCAGACCCCGTCCACCTCCAGCTCATCTCAAACGTGGATACAGCTCACACGTGTTCGACACAGCAGCACAGAAGATCTCAAGCATCGGACCAAATGTGAAATATGGCCACAATCTCCTGTTTTGTTCTTGAGTTATGATGTTGAACAATGGCAAGAAGTTTTGCAGAACATAATGATGTCACAGTGAAGTCGACCTTTGACCTTTTGGATATAAAGTGTCATCAATTCATGTTATCCTGTTAAAATTTTGTGAAATCGTCATAACTTGAGTATGAATTCTTGGCTGATGTTGAGACATCTGTTGTTAGATTACATCACTCTAATGTCTCTCCCCTCAGATGGTTGTCTATGGAGTGTGTGTGTGTGTGTGTGTGTGTGTGTGTGTGTAAAATGGAGTGACACAATTGATTTCCCCCTGGGGATTAAGAAGAAGAATCATTTCTGGTGCCTGGATCGACTTCACATTTGCCGGGAAAACCTCTGAATACTCTGAAGTGGCGACATGACGCTTTCACCAGATGGCCACAGAGGGTGGCAGCCCCTCATGGAAAGACATAAATGGATGTATTAGCTCATCTGTCTGGTTAACGATCAGCCTGATAGGGGTTCAACAATGTTGTTTCTTTTTCCTGTTGGCACCACACAGAGAGGACAGCCAGCAGTGGTGAGTGTTTTGCTTTGGCATCTAAACTGGTTCTATCTTAAACTCTGTATACGGCACATGTTGTTCAAACAGAGGCTTCCATCCTATATCCCTTCAGGGAGCCCTTTTTCTATCATTAAGTAATTGACGACCCCGACTGAGTGACATATTTTCTGGATATTTTATGTCATATTCAATATATAACAATAACTCTGCAGCACAACTGATAAACGGCACAATCATCCAGAAAGTTCAATACAATATCAGCAAAACAAGAGTTTTTCTGATATTTTAAGGGACTTTTTATACAAATTTCTGTCTATATTGTATGTTGGTTTTCCTTCACTTTTTGTTTTTTTACAATCATACATACCTAATAGGCTTCTTTTGACGAAGTCAGTGTTTTATTTTCCCCGAGACTTGGCCATTGCTCCAGTAGCTCTTTGATTGTTATGATTATGTACTTTTCTATTGCAGGACGAGGCTGTTAGCTTATGTTCAGGTCTTCAATGTGCCCTCATCCTGATTTTCTTTTTTAAAAGTTTCTATAGTTTCTAAAACTATCTATTATCTACACTTCTTCACAGATGTGAATGCAATTATCAGAGATAGGGCCCACTGTATTTAAGTTTATTACTTAATCTCCTTAAAATCAAAAGGGTTACACGACCCCCTGCGAGGCTGGGGTTGGGAACCAGCACAATAAGAGAAGAGTCAGTGGAAGAACATGCTAAATATTCAACATTAGACTTTTACTGAGAAAAACATTGCAAATGAGTCTAATTTTTAACTCAATAAAAGAAAAAGAAACAGGACATTGGGTGCTCTTCAAGTTGATGCTGAGAGATTCTTCTACACTGCTGAGCTCCCAGCTGCCTCAAAACAAACTCTATGGAGAGCTATTTTGGCTCCACCTGGTGGTCACCTTGAGTACAACTGTTGCAAATTATTATCCAGGCTTATTGCTCTGAGATGGTGCTCTAAGTTTGTATGAGCTATGGAACATCCTCCTTAACTTGATTAGAGCACACTTTACTGCCTCCCAAATCAAGCTAGCAGCCCGTTAATGTGATTGAGTCAAATAACGAAGGGCTGACTCAACAAATCAGGAACCGGTACCAATTAAACAAATGGACTTCACTGACTGGCCATTGATGAAAATGTTGTGCTGTACCAGGACCCAGAGGGGAAGCCAATAACATTTATCTTTTATGCACTTAAAGATGTAGCAAGCATATATCTCTCTCTAACTAATACCATTAATTAACCCTTAATGCAGGATCAATAACAAAAACAGAGGCATGTGTAAAAGGTCACCGCTCTTTGGTTTAATTGGTATTACAACACAAACAGTAAAACAAGGCGCTGCTGTCAATCGACGAAATGTGAAAGCCATGGAAGAAGGAAAAGGTAAGGTCAAGGAAGTCATCAACGGATAAAAAGCTCATAACGTGGTCTGCAGAGTGAAGACAGAGCCAGATGTTGTTCTGACATTTCTTTTACTCGCCTCCACACAGCTCCAGCAGGATTTTGCGGTAGTCACCAGACGTGTCTCCCTGCGCAGGGAGAGAAAGATCAGTGAGACTTTAAAAGGAGCAGTGTGGGGAACAAGTGCGATCAGTCTCATGAAGCCAAACTGATAACAAACTGTGAAGCGAGATGTCCTTACACAGATTCTAAGAACGTTATGATCAAAGCCGGATATGTGAATGTAATATCACAGCTGATGCATTGGAAAGCTTTTGCTGACTACAGTATTTCCCTGCCCCACGCTCACCTTGATGAAGGAGTACAGAGTCTTGCCGTACATCTTCAGAAACTCCGCCTTAATGTCCAACATGTCAATCTCAGCCCTAGCGACCATTATTCTAATGAGGACACTGTCTGTGGTGCCCAGCCCCTGGAGAGAGAGAGAGAGAGAGAGAGAGCTGTTTATATTTAACTAGACTTTGCCCCTGCTGCTTCTTTTCACCACATTCTGTACGATAACATCAGTCTGCTGGTCTTATTCCATTATGAGCATTAAATATTTACCTTCATGGATTTGTATAATCGCTCGGCAAAGAACGCATGCTTGTTCCTCAAGCATTTCACTGGAAAGAAAAAACAAACGACAGCACATGAAGTGTAATGCCGTCACAACATATATGCACTAACTTCAAGGATAGGAATGTTCATAAGCCTAATGATTTAAAAGGTAAAAGCTTCTATCATGAGACACAGACACAAAGAAAATGCTGTAAAACAAAGGGAATACAGCACCAACAACTTCATCTCTGTGATGCTTCACAACATTACAGTAACTGTATTAGATTGCATTGACAGGATCCCTAATTATTCATAAGCTTTTCGTCATTTAAATATGGCAGTCAGAATGAGACTTTGTGAAAGAAGTCAGTCAATAGAGGGAACTTGGGATCCGAGTACCATGTTGAATCTGTAGGCAATACAAAAGGAGTTGATGGGCACTATTAACTTTCAGTTTTTGACCACCAGGGGGAAAAGTTTGGGTAGACCTGCTGTATACGATGGTATACGTGATCAATTAAATAGTGGACAATCTGCCCTCGCTTTAACTGCGAGGTGTGTTTTTTGGGCGACTTCATAAAACCTGTACTGCTGACGAAGGAAAACAGATAATGTTGCTGGTAGAGAGAAACAAAAAGGTGAGACAAGCCAGTGTGTCATTAAGGTGGACGAGTACTCAGTACATTCTGTGGGAAACAAGGAACATTTTTCAGCAAAGACAGACCTATGGCCAGGAAGACGTCCTCCAGACAGCCAGACATCTCCCTCTTAATGCTTTCCTCGATGTCTTTTCCAGAAATCTTCTGATACTCCTCGAAGACTGAGGGGAAAAAAAACATGATTAATAGCCCTAATTCAAGAACAAATCCAGTGTCACAAACTGATTTTTCATTCAAACTCATGGCACTACATGAATGAAAATGCAAGTGAAGGTTTGCTCCTAAAACTTCCACAGAGTCTGAGTAAAATTGCCACAGTCTACTCTATCCCTAAGTCTAAGGAATTATATTCACACGACAGACTACACTTGACTAAACCTCAAGGTATTCCGTCTGTGTCTGTGCAGTAAGAATACCTCGCAGCAGATGGTTGCGGTTCCTCACACAGAGCACTGTGAGGAACTTCACCTCGTCCGTGCCCCATCGAGCCTCACCAGCCTCATAGATTTCCTAGAATCACAGACATTTAAAAAAAAATAAAAAATTATTGTCATGATCGAAACAAACACTTTCATGTAAAATAACCTGAACTCTTCTTGCCTTGGCATCTACAACAGCCTGGGCCTCGTCCACTTTGTCGCTTTCATCCCGGCCAGCCTGGAATGCAGAAGACACAGCAGCGTGAGAGAAAACCAGGAGGATTGCAAACACTGAACATTGAAGACAGAAAAAATACAGAGGAAATGTCTTTTTATGATGCAGAAGTGACTTTTGCTTCTCCTTCCCTAAACGATGGTTGAAAACTTTTTTTTTAACCCCAAGTTCCTCCTGACATTTACAAAGTCACCCCAAGTGTACAAAAGAGTTTCAAAATACTTAAATTCTGACGAATGAACTTCAAATGAAAAGGGAATCGATCTTAGGAAAGGAAGTGAATACACTTTTTACTAAACATTACTCCAAGTTACAAGAGGTTATGTTCTCATGTTTGCTCACCGTGAGTAAAGACACCAAAACTCTCTTAAACATCCCAGATGTGTCTCCGCTCACAGCGTCTTCCAAGGATTTGTCATGTTCTGCCATGAAAAAAACATAAGAAATGAAAACACAACACATGCAATCTCATAACTGTTGAATTTTGGCCACTATGGGGCAGATAATCAATACAAACTGACAGATACACATCCAACATATACTATACAATGGCAAATAGTTACCTGCTTCTCAAGTGTTGCTTAGTAGAAGTGCTGCCCAATACATTTTCTTTAAATCCCCCAAATTAAGCTCAAATCGGATAAAAAAGCACGAGCAACCACTTTTTGCATAAAATAGTCACGTGATTTAATGTTAATGTAATGTAAATCACAAGGAAAAAGGAACACGAAGGAGTTGTGTGCCACACTTTAAGAGATTAAGAAAAAAATGAATCCATTTTCATTAATACTCATTGCGTTGTCATCTAAATCAAACTGTGCCGGGGTAATTGGTACAAAACATGTTGACTATGCAAGTGACAGCACAAAGCACTACAAAAAAAGATTTATTTACAGAGACCAAATCCACGTAGGAAAACACTTTGAACATACTTTCTGTCTTCTGTCATTTTAAACCACAGAAGAACAAATAAGCAAACAATAAACTGCCACACGGCCAGCAGTGATAGCTTGGATGAATAATTTATGCCGTCCACTGTTTTCTAATAATGGAGGTCATTGCATCTGCAAACAAAGAGCAGTCTATCTGTGAGGCTTGGTCACTGATAGACAATATCGGATATCATACACAACCCATATGGGACCGACAGACACCGAGATACTCTGTGACCTGATGTGAGATATTCTATTCATAGACGGGGGCACACTTACCTTTCTTGTAGAAAGCATTGATGGTTCTTATTTCAGCATTCGACCTTGAGGCCAGAATATCGATGAGACAAGCCTCCTCTGTTCCAGCCCCCTGTGATAAATGGATATGTGATTAGCTTGAAAGGATAAACTCGGCAATGTTTCAGTCTGTGGCTCTAAGCCCCAGTCCCATTTGTTCCTATATGTACTGAGGGATTAATGTCATCTTTAAAGGTTGAATAATATCCTGAAAAACCTGGGCACTGTAGTTTTTAGCAAATGTAATTCAAACAGGAGTAAAGTGTGTAGTTGTCAGGGATTATTTTCAGCTGTGGATTAATACACATTTGATGCCCTACTGAGTATTCAAGGCAGAAAAGAGGTGTATCTGGGATTGACTCAAATAAACCACAGTGCCCAGGTTCACTGTAACATAGGAACATATCACACAAAGGCACAGGAGAATAAGAGAAGGATTTGGAGAGAATTTTGTTTCAATTCCTTTTTTTCCCCCCCAAACCTTTTTAAAGAGATTTGTTGACAATCACTACACTTATCCCATAAAGACACATGCATATAAGAAACTCTGACCTTCATTGCTGTCTTCAGCTCGTAGGCGTCATACACAGGTGCCAGCATCAGCAGGCCTAGTACGACACTCCTGAAGTTCCCACTCAGCTCTGAGGACAGCTCATCAGCCAGGTCCTGCAGGAGGATTGGGACAGATGGATCAACAGGAGGAATCGCCCATCAGTCATTCCCAGTGCTTTACATATTTCATCAAGTAGGGGAATCTGTAATGAAAGCTGATTATATTTGGCATTAAAATGAGTAAGTACTGGCTTTATTTCTGGGATCTGTGCTGCCAGCGTGGACCTTACATGACCTCATACATTCCACTCTTCCTCACTGGTGTCTCCACTAGAGGGTGTGGTTTCTGGACACACAGTTGTGTGAACAGAGGAGCTGTTCCTCACAGCTCGCCTGTGCGACCGCATGTGGGCGTCTCCGGAGTGCAACATGACTCACTCTTTCTGCCTGCGAGGATTTCCACTCACAAGCTCTGCTTTTTGTCTGCAGCTCCCTCACAGGAACTTCCAGATAACTTTATCAACATCTTAGTGGGCAGAGCGAGGTGGGCTGATTATTACCTAATTATGTCAACACAACTCACATCCGACACTTCCCTTTCAGTTAATATATTGATCCATATAATGGGGAAAACAAAGAAACAGTCAGTGAGAAGAATGCCTCTGTGGGTTCAATGTACGTTTTTTTTTTTTTTTTTTTT
>OMLP01043988.1:11512-23849 GCA_900302685.1 Spondyliosoma cantharus
TATGGAGGTGAATGTTCCCCTTCCCTACAGACTACAAGGCCCTCTCTGTCCTGGTGTTTGTTTACAGGTGGTATTGAATTCTGCTTTACAGTTAATAGTTAACTTACACACTATCAGCTCTATGTAAGCACAGCAAAATCCCAGCTCGTGTGAAAACGTGATGAGAGAGTACACAATGGAAAAATGCTAAGAGATGACAACTCCACTGCTGCTGCCAGAACTCTCCATCAAGGCTTCTTCTGATTCATGCGAGTGGATTTAGGATGAAAAACAGATTTTCATTCACCAGTCAGAACTCTCACCTTCCCCACTGATTGTTTGAAGGCCTCTTTGATGCGCTGCCTCTGGGCAATAGTACGGTGTGCGAGGACCTCAGTGATGGTTGCCTCGTTGGTGCCTGCAAGAAAAAATACGATGTAGAATTTTGTTAATTGAAAATTGTAACTTCTGTCATTATGATACTAATACCATTATCGGAAATGCCCCTATTAAAACACTGAATCGAGTATCGGTGTATACGAAAGTCTATGCACCGATCTGATCCCACATGATTCAAAACCCTCAAAACCGACCTTGCTACTTCCTAGCAGTGTCCCGTACACATGATTGCAACTTAACAGATTTCTCATAGCACGAGAAGCAAATATCCATATAAGGCAAGTGACTTGTGTAACTTTAAACGCACGTTTGAATGCCTACATTTTTCAGGTGACGGGAAATATGGACAGTGGAAAGTGCCAAAAAACAAATGAACAAACATTTAAGTAGTTTCAACAGGACAGAATGGAATATTACATTCATTCTTATTGGGTCTTTTTCTGTAAGGGAGGGAAGGTTCATCCTATACGCCTGATGGCTTCTTGACCTCTCCTGGCACATCTCTTCTCTTTACATTTTTGATTTTTTGTTATCTTCTATGTGTGAAAATAGAAGGCATAAATGGTACTGAAACATCTCTAATTATAAGTCGCACTGGGCCATATGGCCTTAAAGTAATAATGCTATGTTTAAAGGTTTCATCGCGATAGAAGATATGAAGTTTGAAATCTTCTCAAAAGCACTTCATAAATGCTAGGACTAGGCAACAACATCAAATATTGCAATATTTTTCATCAAATACCTCGGTAACAATATTTGCAATTATACTGAAGGGATGACTATTGGCTCTTTCACAAAATAATAACACAATAAGTTTGATAAATAATTAGGAGTAATGTGCATATAATGACGATAATGTTATAATATCGATATATTGTCCAGCCCTAATTGTAAATGTCATGTATTCCTATCCTTGGAGTGTTGAACAATGAATCAAGCATCAGAACTGCAACACTGGAGATGATCCGAACACACGGATGTTTTGTTAGCATCGTCATAGAAACCATCTGCTCAAACTGGAGTCAGGGGAAGATGATTATGTGAGCAAACCTTAACAGCATCAACATTCCTCACCATGAATGTGCTGATAGAGAAAGAAATGTGACCATCACACACGCCTGAATGTTTGTCAGGATGTACCTCTCTGAGTGGCACAAACCTGCCAACATGGATTCAGGACGGCGCAACCCATAATGAGATTAGTTTATTTTCTCCCATATCAGGAGTGGAGGGGAAGCTTTACAACACGGTGTGTCGAGGGAGGCTCTCAGCAGGATGACCGGACAATGAAAACAGAAAAAAAGCTGCCATGACAACACAGGCACTGAGCAACACTGAATTTAGGTTTCAAACTTTCCTGGAGAGGAGGAGAGAGACCGAGGAAAATACTAATTAAATTTTTTCTCCCGTGGAGGCCGAGTCTTAATGACACAGTTCAACATATAGTCGGCTAATGATGGTTTCTGGATGACAGCGTCTGGATCACTCACCAGTTCCCTTCATGGCATCTCTGAGCTTCTGGGAATCGGCCTCTGCGTTGAAACCAGCCGCCTCGGTCACTGTACCACGGTTTCCAATCTGGTCATGAAAGAAAAGATAAATAAATAGACACGAGGTTGTCTTATGTTGCTTATTTTTCACTTCAGTTGGATGCTTGGCCTTCACTGTACAGAATGATGTTTGTGCTGAGTTTGATGCTGGACGGATTTTTTCACATTTCTTTGCTTCTTTGTTAAAAAAACGTTTATGTGTGCTCACATTCAGTCTCAGTTCAAGGAGTTCAGGATTTTACTAAAGTTGTAGAAATTTGAAATTATGACTTTTTGCATGAACTTAATAGGCTAAACTGGTGATGAGGGTTGCAGCAGTATGTCAGTTTAAGTTATACCATTTTTATTAAAATATGCATATTTATATATATATATATAGTTGTGTTTGTGTATATAGGTGTTTGTTCATTCTGTATCAATTCTTTAAAGGATCATCATTGAATACTGTATATCATGAAGCTTTGATATTTTCTGAGACAGTTATTGTGCTGTGAAAATCTCGTACTGTTGCAACCCTCCTGCAAACAGGAGGAGCTAGAATTATAATGAGGAATATAGTTATTATAAATGTTTATTATTACTTCAAGATGAAATGCAACCTTAAAAGGTAATATTGATTAAAATGTATGTTTATGACATGGCAATATAACTTTTATGACTGACAGCAGGGGCCGTTGACAAACCACAACCATGGCCGACTAAGTCATCACAATAATATTCAAATGGCCAATATCATTCAAATCCAAGCCCTACAAAACAGCAGAGCCTCCACCGGGGATGCAAATAAATGTAAATGTTGTTTATCGCACGGCTGTTGACTCTTTTTATTGTGCATGGGTGGCACTTACCGCTGCCATCGTGCGAAGAGTGAGAGATTTCCCAAGTGGAAATGCAGAAAGCTGCAAGAGAGAAAAACAGAGAATGATAAATGCAGTGTCAGGTTTAGGGGCGGTAAATGGTGTGAGGTTTGAGCGCGACCCTCATTAACCTCCGATCAATATTGTATGCAACTCATCATCTCGGAGAGGCTTTCCGTCACACACATTTGGTCTCGGGCTCTCTTGTGTCCCGCGGCTATGTTGGCGTCCCAGGAGCTAATCTCATCAAGCTAGAGTTTGTTTGGACACACCTGTAATTACTCGACTGGGAGCAAAGGTACTGGGAGGTTCCGTTTTCCTTCCAGTATAGATCAACTTACACACTAACACAGTCATCACACATCTGTCAAAATCTATTCAGTTTACAGATTATTGATTAGTTAAAAGATTCTTTCCAATATCTCTTTATTACTGTTTCTATTTTTTGAGACTTGCTCTTGTGCTGCTACTTATCTCCCTCTATAGTGGTGTGTGACCTGTGAATTTCTCTCAAGGGGGATCAATAAAGGAACATCTTCATTGTTATCTTCATCTTAGAGGTCGATTGAGGTTAAAAGCAAATTAAGTCTGTTCACAGCACGTTAATAAATGTTAAAATGATGTTAATAAATTGAAAACTCTTCTCTCCGTTTACACTTAAGCGTACACAGCATTTCAGAGTGGAGGCATTTACTAATCAGAGGGACCTGAACTCTGTGTGCAGGTCTGCGGCCACACCTGAGTGCTGTGTGATGTAAATACAGGGCAGGTGGCTCCTACACACACTTCACACCATGTGTGTGAACCACAGGCTGTCAATAAAGACAAAGAGGATCATGTTGCTCAAGCGCAAGCGGTGTAGATGTAGCCTGCATTGAAAACCTCACCTGAAAACACAAAACATTGGCTTGTTATCCCTCTAGTAAACACCTCCAGTTATAAGCCACAGCAGAGCCAACATCTTAATTCACATTAGTGTATATTGTGATGTCAGGGCTTGAAGGTCATTCACATTAAGCTGTGAAACTTTTGTCCAGCAGTCTGGATGCACTCAACTGTTTTTTCCTGTTGCCTGACTTTTCATTCTCAGATGCATTATTTAGTATACTCAGTTTTTGTTCCCTCTAAATCACGTGATTGGATAAACAAATTATAGCGTCAGCAGAATTGAGCAATAGTAGGAAGGGGTATTCCTTTGAACTGGAAAAACTTGACACAACAATTATGTTTCTAAAGTTGTTAAAACATGTTTAAAAAGCCGAAGAAATCCGCACTATCACGTTGAGGTTAGATGTGATTTGATAAAATGCAAAGTGTAAAACAAAAGTGACTAAGGAAGCACAGCTGGGTAACAGTTAACTTGGCCCGAAGTTACTGGGCACACCCTGCAGACAGACAGACGGAGGAGCCGCCGCCTCAGACTGAGCTCTGCTCCGTCAAATGAAACACGATGAAACAGCTCGAGAACATAATGTGGAGTTCTCCTTACCTGTGCTGGAGACTGGTGAGTCCGTGAGGGGCAAGAAAACAGGGTGAAGCGTCACAGGACCAGGAAACTAGACCTTATAACAGCGGCTGCCCTCACGTCCCACCCACCAGGATGCACATATTATGAACAGGGTCCTCCCTTCGCGTGCACGTTAGAGTGCGCATTCACTGAATGTCGGGAAACCCAGAAAATGTCAAAGTCCACAGTAGTGTTTGCTTTACAGTTTGGCAATTTTAGCCACTATTAGCTTTATACATGAAGATTTTTTTCCATACAGAAAATATGAGCCCATAAAATGATCGTTTTATAGTATAGTAACCAACAGCTGTTGCAATTAGTCGACTAATCAATTAGTCCATTTAGAAAATTGATTGGCATTTGTTTCAATGATTTTTCATGAGATAACATTTCATTGCTCCAGCTTACAAATGTGAGGAAGTGTTCCCTTTTCCTTTTAAATGCTTTTGTATTTTGTTTTAAATGTGTTTACATGTTGTGTGAACAGTTGCACTAAAGATGTCTCTTTTAACTCTGGTGATTATTTCCTACTATCACCATAAAGTAAGCTCGACCTCAACCAACTACAACAGTAAAATACTGCTTTAACATTCATTAAGGAGTAAATATAATGTAATGACATAATATATAGCAGTATCATAGTGATTATACTTACACAATTCTACCTAAGTAACATTTTCAATTAAATCATTTCTCTCGTAATAGAGTATTTATATTAGTATTTTGGTAAAATTAACAATAAATATAACATTTCTGTGCTGAAATTTAGTTTCATTCTCTTCGTATAAGTGCCTTCAATTAAAGGATCTGAATATTAGTTCCAGCACTATTATCAATACCATGTAATAGGCTATATAAGCTATTTTGTATGATGTTACACATTTGTAGAGATTAAATTAAAACAGCAGTGGTGGAAATATTCACAACTTTGAGTAAAACTGTAAGTAAAACACAGCATACACACATATTAGTAGTAAGTCAAACAGTCAAACATATATATTACTGTAGTATAACTATTGATGCTTTCATGTATATGGTTTACTTGAATGTTGTTGCTAGTAAAGATGAGGCCTCGTTTTTTAAATAACATGAAAATATAAATAAAATAAATCTGCAAAGTAGAAACCAGTATATGCAAGTATAAAGTAGCACAAGGTGGAATTACTCAAGTAAATTGGAAGTGTCTCAAACTTAAGTAATTAAGTAAATGTTGGTAAATGCACTCAATTATTTCCCACCATTGTAAACCAGATACAAACAACCTGTGTATGTAGTTTCTTGTTAATTAGGCTGGTGGCTTTGCAGCTATTTTGCTTTATAGAGTTCCTATCGCAAATCCTCACTTGTCAGAAGTGAAACCGGCCTGGTGTTCAGAGTTTTCTCTGCTCCGTGATCTGACTTGAACGCAGCACATGACCACATCGACGAGGGGGAGGGGAGGCTGCAGCGGCGCTCTGAACTACACTACCCACAATTCCGTCCGCGCGTCAACAGCAACAGCTAGGATGTTGCGATATCGCTGGCAGCCAAAGACTGCTGTGGTTGCAGAGATTAGGCTGCTGGGTTGAGACCTCTGTCTCATGTTTTGATAGATGTCAAATCGTGGGTTTTGTCATTTTGTGCCACAGTTGCGACAGACGGAGGTTCTGGTCCGCTGGCGACCCTGCGCCTGTTTGTGTTGACGAGAGGCTTCACCGCGCTAATGCGTTAGCTTACTAAAAAAAAAAAATCAGAGTTGTATCGTTATTGGAAGGATTTGAACAGCTAGACGGGCAGCTATGTGCCACCAAACGGCTCGCCTCGCTTGACTGAGGATGGAAACATTTTTTCAGGCAACGCTATCAGACAAGTTACACGTCGGATACATCGCACGCGGAGACATTATCTTCAGAGGATAACCTGGATAACCTTACACGAAATGTCATAGCGCGTAAGTAGCTAGCACTTAGCTAGCTGGGTAATGGCTGGACGAGATGGAGAAGGACCTAATGTTATCAGCAGCAGCCGCAGCCGCAGCAGCCGACCATGAACAGCTGGATGGATAGCTAAAGAAAGACTTTCTCCGGAGATGCTTTAGCCTCCTGGGTGGTGTAATTCACTTACATAACGGCTAGTCGCAACCGCTCTAGCTATCACCAACTGGCTTGTGTTGGTAAGCAAATGGGAAATTTGCTACCAGGAATCTGGGTTGTCTCCACATCAGCATCGTGAGTGACAGAACCATCACTGCACGTCTTGAGGCTACAAATAGACTCGAAGGCTCGAGGCGGTCGTTTTGGTTTACAAATCTCGACCTGCGTTATCTACTTGTGCAATAATTCAGCCTGCAGGAAAGGCAGGCAGCTCGTCTGTGATTGAAGACACATACACAAAATAAAATAATAATCCTCCTCCTGACGCCTCGACAACATGAGGAAGTTCTTTGATTCTCGTCGGGAGTTGGTGAGCTCCGGGCCTGGTTCCGGAGGAGGTGGCAGCTCCGGGTCCAGTCATGCAGGCGGAAATTTCATTGGCAGAGCCTTCACTGTCGGGCGGCACCAAGTCACTGTTGAGGAGATCATCGCTGAAGGTGAGAAGGGGCTGCACAGGCCAGATGATGCCATTTGTTTGTGTTTTCACCTTTTTTTTTTTTTTATTTCCATGCATGTTGCTCAAGCCAAATGCGTGAGTCACGTGACAGAGCAGGGATGTAACCTTATGCCATCCCCACAGGAAGGATGCAGCTTTGCATCCCTGTATCTTGGATACATAGATGCAAACTAGAGGCCTATTCCTCTCGCTCAGCTGGGCTCTGACTAACACAACACTCTCCTTTTGGCTGTTTTTATGATTCAGAAGTGTGATTCAAGAAGATGGAAATTCACCTGGTGCAGCACAGTTAGCGTGTTTGGTATAAGATGATTGCATGAAGGCAGAGTGTGTATCACAAACTGGATTTCTTTATATTCTATTCTATATTCTTAGACTGTTTGGCATCAGCACCAAATTACTGATGCTGAAGTAGAGGTCTGTACTTAACCAAAATAAAGTAATTTCATTGATCATTTTCAATCTCTTTTGCTGTTCCTATATTTCTTTTGAATTGGTTAGTTATTATCTTTGAATATCATGTGCGCTAGCAGTCACTGGCAGTTTTTTTTACAGACTGCATCCGTGCTAATGCAAGTATAGTGTAAGAGATGAACAGGGGAATATGAATGAGAATGATAAAGGAAGACTGTGTTAACCCCCAGCCTCAACTTGCAGCCGCATCCATAGGTATTTCTTGCAGCGTGAGTGCCATGCAATAACAAAGCACACACGGCAAGTTGAGGGTGCAGCGAAAGCCACAATGCCTGCCTGAAATTGATGACTCTGTCACAACTAAACTCGGCAAAGTGAATTTGTGGCCTGAGCTGTACCAGATGGTTGGGCCTCAATGTAGGCCTCTACGTAAACCCTGCAGCAATGGCATGACTAATACATTACGCTATAAGGCTGCACCATTTGGTCCTGATTGTCTGTATTGATGTAAGGCCGCATGAATACACATTTCAACAGTTGAAGTAATTTTGTGTAAAAATGTACACCCTGCCCTAAAAACACAAGTGCTAATGGCTTAATGCATCCATATAAGTTTTATACATTTTGGTTTGATTGTAGTTGAATCTGTCATTAATCTTTTATGCATCCAGGTTTTTGGTAATCATCTCTTTGAGGACTGACAAGTTTAATTTGTCTCTTTCTCCGATCCGGCAGGTGGTTTCGCAATCGTGTTCCTCGTGAAAACAAATCAAGGGGTGCGCTGTGCCCTGAAGAGGATGTATGTCAACAACGAGCATGATCTGCAGGTGTGCAAATGCGAGATTCAAATAATGGTGAGTCGCTAACATTACATTTCCTTTCGCTCGATCTCACACTGAGCTCATGCGATTTTCCGCCCGGGGTTAAATCCACAATTTGAAGGCAACCGCAAAACGAATGCCTTGTGAAAGGCTAATTGTTTCAGCAAAGTTTTCTGGTCTGCAGGACTGAAGTGCAGATTTCGGTGCACACAGCCTGCAGCGGGCTTGTTTGGATGGGCGTACTGTATTTATTCATCTGGTTCTTGGTGTGCTTTGTTTTTGTTTTCATAGTATTGTCTTACATGTCCTGCTCACCTCCTGAGATGTCTTGAAGAATGAGTTGTAGGGATTACTTGTTTGAAATGAATTCTTAAAGGACCGTCTATTTCGTGATGCAATGTTTTTTATCCAGTGTTCATTGTTGAACTTGTTGAGAAAAAGAGAAGTTCTAGTTTATCCTCCTATGGGGTCTTTTTACAAATTTGTGACAAAAAGTCACTGCTAGAGACGTTTCTAAGGCCTAAGTTCTCTCAAGTTTAGTGCACTTTAATCTATAAAGTTAAACATAGTCTGAAAAGGATATTTACACGCAACAGTTTGCCGGGGTCTTTAATGCTCATGTTTTAGAAAGCAACATTTGAATAGACAGACCGTTAAGTGTTAATTATGACAATATGTAGATCAAATAATTAATATGTAACATTTCTGCATTCAAATGGACCTTAGTTGTATATTCTTGTTGTGTACTTACATTATCTCATTGTTTCCAACAATGTTGGTCGGCTGTTGCTATAACTTCTGGAAAATCATCAGATGATATGTCTGAGAGAGAGGAAGGAATTTGGGAACGAGACTAAACATGTGATGAATAAGAATTTAAAACATATCCTCATCTGTGAACATTTCTACTGGAGTCACGTGAAAAGACTTTCTTTAGCCGTAAGACCCCAGCTCCCATGATTCCACACTATTTACATCTTTTGTTGTCATTTGAATGAGAGACCCCTAGCGGCAGAAATTACATATTGTGTGCGTTTAAATGCATACAGTAATAAAGTAATAATAATAATCAACTTATCGCACACATTCCTGAACATGAAAGCTACATGTCTCTCTGATGTAAATGTAAAGGCCTGACATCAAACTGACACAAAAACTAGCTGCGACAAAGGCTGACTGTTGAGTTGCCTCACACCTCCCGTGTCTCAGCCAAAAAGCTGCACTTGCAACTGCAACTGCTACACTGCAAAGACTACAGCCGACTGCCAACAAGCCTTGTACGTTCTGCGCCTGCATGAAAGGAAATGTCTACCATTGTTGTGATTAAACGCTGTTTTCAACACTGCTCTAGCTATTATAGCCGCTTATAGTCGGAAATATGTCAGATTAGAAGTTGCAAGTGGCACTGATGAAGAGGCAAAGGAGAAAAATAAGGAGAAGGTGCACTAAATGGCAGAAATCATGGATACTACAGCGACGCTGTCAGAGGGCTTTCCCTTTCTCTTTCTGTCCGATGCTCTCCGACAACGGCCGACAGCTGACTGTTAGCCTGGTGTGTCAGGGCCTTAATGTATAAGGATCACATCCTGGACTATCCCAGGATCATCCGATGTCTTTGGTTTGGTGATTTGGTGAAAATCAGAGCAGAACTGTGATTTATTTAGTGTATAACAGACCACAATATGTAAGTATCCCACCAGTGGTCTTGTTGAGTTTGTTTTGAGGCATTTTTGGAGCTGGACCCTTTGACTCATAGAGTTCACACACAGATTTGTCACAGAGTCTTTTATGTCTGAAGGAACACTCGGGAAGGAAGGAAGGAAGCAGCGGATGGTCAAATTACAAAAAAAGGGGCTGATTGTATAAACATTTGACAGAATTACAGACAGCATGTTCTAACAACATGGGCCTAATTTTGCCTTCGAAACAAACACTAACAGAGTCTAAAATTTGGTTCCAAGGCGACGTTTAGTGTCATTCTTCTACATAATTTTATCATGTTTTATTTACCTCTCAGTCTGTCTCTCCAGCTCTTTCTCTCTCTAACACACACACACACACACACACACACACACACACACACACACACACACACATTCATAGACAGACAGTGCTTCACCTCAGCTGCAGTGCTTGACATTTTTTCATTACCTAATAGGTTCCTGATTTCAGCTCTCCTTTGCAGCTCCCTCTGCAGGCGATGGCATCACACTGCATCACAAAACACAGACCAGACCAGATTGAGTAAAAGGGTTATTGCGGCATTAAAATGAATTGCAGAAAAATAAGAAAATGTTTCCTTCCTGCTTCTTTAACTTATTGAAAATGAATTCTATCCATTGACTTCAGTGGTGGTATGTGTGCTGACTTTCACTGTGTGCTCATTTTTTTTTTTTTTTTTTATGCACAGTGGTTTGTTAATGCCCTTGAATGTGTTGTGTTCCTGCAGAAAGATCTTGTCGGTCACAAGAATATTGTTGGTTATCTGGACTCCAGTATTACGGCTATGGGATCAAGGGATGTATGGGAGGTTCTCATACTTATGGACTACTGCAAGGGTGAGTGCAGAAAGGAAATGGGCTGTGATTGGTGAAAGAATTAGAGTATAAGTAGCACTTTAGGTTTCAGAATGGATTTGTGTGAAAGTGTTAGGAAATAAAAAGTTAAGATTTAGTCATGTGGATCTTATTTTTCAGGGGGGCAGGTGGTCAACTTGATGAACCAGAGGCTGCAGACCGGCTTCACCGAGGCTGAGGTGCTGCAGATCTTCTGTGACACCTGTGATGCCGTTTCTCGCCTGCACCAGCGCAAATCACCCATCATCCACAGAGACCTAAAGGTGACACATTTTGCGTACTGGATGGGACGGGCTGCCATTCTATGTTTAAGGCAGGGAAAAACAGCTTCTGTAGATCACCGTGCTGTGTGATGTCTTGATTGACGTGTTTCTGTGAGTTGAAACTGTGTTTAATTATGGAAAGCTCTAACAGCATGGAAGGGAGGGGATGAATGTCAGCTGTCAAAATACTTCGAATACGTCCGTTTCTGCAGAGCCCAGTCGATGTGGTGTGGTTGTGTGCTTTGCTAGCTTATTTGATATCTACTACAGCTACACCTCAAACTTAAATGAGAGTTCTGGGTTTAACTCAAGCTGTGATTTTCTTTAGTCTGTTCCCCAACAGGTAAATTAGGTTTCGAAAGTAATTGTGTTATAAGGCTGAAATCTGCCGATACTCACAAATATATCATATTAGCGTATATGAAAACACTTCCAGTGAAGTCTACTGCATTGAAGTCATTTCAGACAATACAATTTATTTCTTAACTCTACATATCTCTGTCACAAATGTTTGAGGGATCATGGTAAAAAAAAAAAAAAATGCATGTATATCATCCAGTATATCAGCCAATATATCGCGTATCATGTATCAGTCGGACTCGATTCAAAGCTAGTCCATGATGCAGAGGTTTTCTACCTGGAAGATATTTTAAACAAACATTGTGATTGTTTCTACTTGTGCAGGTGGAGAACATCCTCCTGCATGACAAGGGTCATTATGTGCTGTGTGACTTTGGCAGCGCCACCAACAAGTTCCAGAGCCCCCAGACTGAGGGAGTGGCCACCGTGGAGGAAGAGATCAAAAAGTTTGTGCCTCTTTTCATCTGCTTAAGCCATATTTGCGGATTTCATTCATAGCACTCTCTTCAGGTATGGCTGCACAGAAACGTGTCAGCAGTCTGTCTTTGTTGTTTTTATTCACCTCATCCTCATGTGGACTGTAGGGTTCTGCGCAGCGCTGTTAATATTTTGATGTGTGTGCAAAACAGGTTTAGCTTGATGGAGAATTTAATTTGTTCACTGCCACATTAAAAACATATAGTTTCCTATTAAATTTGTCCACTTTACAGTAAATAATTTGTACCTGTTTTCTTGCAGGTACACAACTTTATCATATCGTGCCCCTGAGATGGTGAACCTCTACAACAACAAGATTATCACCACAAAAGCAGATGTCTGGGTGAGTGAGGAGGATAATCATGACAGGGATTCATATAAATGCAAACCATACTGTATATTTTGAAAACTACTGTATAGAAATGCCATTGCTAAAAAAAAGTGTGTTGTGTGACTTACTGTTTATTATTGTTATTCTTTGTTAATCTCTCCTCTCCTCTCCTCTCCTCTCCTCTCCTCTCCTCCTGTTTGGTTTAACGGGGCGT
>OMLP01043989.1:3380-21099 GCA_900302685.1 Spondyliosoma cantharus
ATTGATTTTCCAGAACACAGTTGCACCCCCTCCTCCAGCTAAAGGATGGGGGACCATGCTGACTGCTCCATTGTGCTCACCTCTACACCTCCAAACACATTGCCACCCATCATTCCGATGCAGGGTGATCCTGCTCATAACAGTGGACATCACTGACGACCACTGCTGGATGGTCCAACCAACATGTTGCCTGGCCCGCTGCAGACATGCTCAACGGTGCCTGGCATTCAAGGGTGTCACATGCAATAGTTGTCTGGCGTTCAATAACAGTGGCGTAGCCTGTTCTGGATGGTCTGATCAGACACATTGGTTCCTCTGACAGTCCTCAGATGTCTCTGTAGTTGTGCTGTAGTGGCTATACTACGAGGTCTTTCTTGCACTGAATCGGTGTTACGATGTTGAGAGACCAGTCTGCTAATGACACTCTGAGACTCCTGTCCATTAGCAAAATCAATGTGCTAACTCCTTGTCTGTATACGGGTCAAAGCCAGGTGGACAATTTCAAATGGCCACAATATACGCTTACTCCTTATCAAGTGCCTTTTACACCCCCCAAACAAAATGTTTTATTACTATACTTACTAGATTTGTGCGAGTTTTGAGTTTGACCCCTCATTTGAGTTATAGAACAACAACTGAGCTGAGGCAGTTCCACAAACAAACAAAACCAGTTTTTTTGGTTACTCCATGAGTAAAACTATTAAGCAACAAATATACTGTATATATACTGTGTATACAAGCAAAATATATACACCCATATCTCAAATTACCTAACTTATTGTAAGTATTGTACTGTATAGCGAAATATAGCAATTGCAATTACTATTTCTTAAAGATTTAGCTGCTGCACTACAGTACAATAAGATATGGCACCCATAGAGGGGGTGGAGGTTCTCACCATGCTCCCTGGTCTCAGCAGTGTTCTCCCCTGCTGAATTGTTCTGCACCGGGTTCAGTTCAGCCTGATGAGCCAACTCCTCACCAGCCAATGCTACAGCAGAGGAAGAGCTGGAAGAAGAGGCTGCCACGCTGGTTGCAGATGAAGATGAGGGTGCATGTTTGGAAACACCGCCTGTGGCCCCACTCACCCCACTGTGGTTGGTGGCAGTATGCTTTGATGGGCTGCGCTGGCTGCCAGCTGCTGGCTTGCTGGAGTAGAAGGAGCTCAGGGTCTGGGGCTTGTGGGTTTGACTCTCCCTGTCCAACAATTTGTCCAGTATCTGGGGGTGAAGGGCAGAAGAAAGGAAGATAGTAGCTGACTTTGTCTGTTGAAAAGGTTTTGTGGCATATTGGAAATGCGTGCCATTTTCTTATCAAATGGTGAGAATGGTCACAGTGACAGTAGTGATGGCTACCTTTTTGAGCTTGCTCTGGTCATCCTTATAGGTGATCATGAGGGCCAGGGCCAGGTCACCTTTCACTCGTCTGGTTCCTTCACACAGCAGAGGATGCTCTGCTTCACTTACTGTGGTCTTCATACCTGGAGACACATAGAGGAGGGAGACAAATAGAAGGATTACAGCAGGAAGTGACAGGAAGACAGGATGAGGTGGACAGTGGACACAAAGGCAGGGGATGCAAAAGAAGGAGTGAGGAGAGAAAAAGAGATGTTTAGAAACAGAAATGGGGACTGAATCTAATCCAGACAGAAATTAAGGACAAGGACAAGAATAAATTTACCGAGTGCAGCAACAGCAGCCTCGAAGCCCAGCTCCTCATCACCAGGCATCTCATTGTTACGGTTGCGGCTTGGTGGACGGGAACCCGTGGGGGACACAACTGCACAAACAATTTGGAGAAAAGTGAAAGGGATGTTAATTCTTGAAGTTCCCATTTAAATTAAAAAATGAAGTCGTAACTTCTTCAGTCACTCTAAGTTATAAGGTGGACAATGGTTGGGTATTACACTGGGAAAAAAAAATCAATTCAAGAAAGTGATAATATTTCATCCTATTCAACTACTTTTTCTGATGGGCCAGATTAAAAAAAGTTATTTGTTAAAATAACGCAATTTTTTCTCTGCTTTGTTTATTTGTATTCACAATTGAAAATCTGAAGTTCATTCTGATTCTTGTTGATTTAATGAAATAATAATATAATTGTGCTTAGCAACAGACATAATAAATGATTGGGTTAACCAGCCTACAAACAAAATGATCAAAGGAACGGAATGAGGTCCCTTTTAAAGGCATTTGGGCCACAGGTCCACTGTATAGATTTCATGGCATTCTTCAGCTCTGTTGGTGATTGCAACCAACTGAACACCCCTCATCATACTCTTGTGCAAGTACGCACGCATGCAAGTACACACGCATGCAAGTACACATGCATGCAATGCACGCTGGAGTGCACAGACACGGTTACATTATTTTTAACAACAACACTGAGAACTTTTACCTTTAAAGCTATTCCAAAAAAATGAAGGGAAAGATTGCTGCCTTCATCCTTACTACTTAGTGTTATTGAGCTATAAACTGGGGAAAATCAGTTCATAAAGACTACCGGCATCTGTTTAAGTGGAATAATTTCTTTCTTGCCACTGCCTTGAAGGTCCCCAACCATCACTCCAACACTCCATCTGGGCTTTATGGCAGAGTGGCCAGACAGAAGCCTTTCCACATGAAACATGAAAGCCTGCTTGGAGCTTGCAAAAACGCAACTTAACACTTGTTGAACGAAGCAGTACAGAGATATTCTTCATTCTTCTTATGAAAACCTGGTCCAGAGCGCTCAGGATCTCAGAAAGGCTCATCTTCCAACAGGACAATGACCCTAAGCACACAGCCAAAACAACGCAAGAGTGGCTTCGGGGACAACTCTGCGAATGTCCTTGAGTGGCCCAGACAGAGCCCTGAATTGAACCCAATGGAACATCTCTGGATAGACGTGAAAGTGGCAGTCAAACCACGGTCCCTATCCTGACAGAGCTTGAGAAGATCCGCAGAGAAGAATGGCAGAAAATCCCCCAATCCATGTGTGCAAAGCTTGTCACGTTATACCCAAGGAAACTCAAGGCTGTAATCGCTGCCAAAGGTGCTTCAACTAAGTACTGAGTTAAGGGGCTGAGTACTTGTGTCAATGTGATATCACTTTTTCATTTTTGAATACATTTTCAAAAAAAATAAAAATAAATTCTGTTTCTGCTTTATGATCATGGTGTATTGAGTGTAGATTGATGAGGGAAAAAAATAATTTTAACAATTTTAGCATAAGGCTGCAACATAAGAAAATGTGAAAAAAATGAAGGGGTCTGAATACTTCCTGAATGCACTGAGCGTATTGGCCACTGTCTAGCCAAAAGAAAGTTCACACACTAAAACAACAACCATGTTGGAAGATATACCCATTGGTTGTGGAAAAGAGGTTTCTCTGTTTCATGGGTCAAAAGGGTCAAATTATTGGCCTGCATCAAGCAAAGACTGTCCAACGCATTATTATACCTATAACCTGGAAGGATAGTGGTGAACCACCAAATGTGGTTGGGGAAAAAATCTTGAATGATCATGATCGGAGATCACTTAAACGTTTGGTGAAATCAAATCTTAAAAAAAACACAACAGTAGAACTTACAGCTATGTCTAATAGTGAAAGTAAGAGCATTTCCACACGCATAGTGTGAAGAGAACTCATGGGACTGGGACTGGGACTAAACAGCTGTGTAGCCTTAAGAAAACCACTTATCATTAAGGCTAATCAGCAAAAAAGGCTTCAATTTGCTAGGGAGCAGAAAGATTGGACTACGTTACGTGGCTAAAAATGAGGTCAGCTGACTACCTGAATTTACTGAATGATCAGGTTTTTCCATCAATGGATTTTTTCTTCCCTGATGGCACGGGCCACAATTCATTCGGCTCAAATTATGAATAATATACATAATTAGAGACATCATTTTCATACATGGATTGACCACCACAGAGTCCAGACCTGAACCCTATTGAGAATCTTTGGGATGTGCTGGAGTAAAGGCAGTGGCCCAACTCTTACATCATCAAATCAGGATCCTGGCGAATGTGTGCCGTAGTCAAAGCTGAAGGCGGTCCAACTAAACATCAGTGTGTGCCTTTAACTGGCAGAAATGGTGTTCCATATTTATGTAGCTCAAGGAAAGCCTGGCACGGGACACTTTTGGAGTAGGTGACAACAGACAACGCAGCCCCGTTCACACTGCCGCTTGAATGAGGGGATCCTGCACCAATTCTCCACTTCCACTTGTTTCGAAGGCGTCGAGGGCGGAAATTTCGCTCTGGCGCTGATACGCCTCTGGAGGTAGTATCAGAGGTGCAGTATTGGCGAACCGAACCAATTTGAACAGATAAGCCGGCGTTCCGTATCGAGGGCGTGTTGGTCTGAAAGTCTGATAACTACACAGGGCCTTTCCCTCAACTAAATAAAGAGACATGTCCCACAAAGCAACGTTACAGGACCAAACAAAAGTAACTGTAACTGTCTTTGCCAACTTATATGAGGAAAAAAACACCGCAAGCGCCACGCCTCTTTAGGAGCAGCAGCGCTGGCTTTCTGTGTGAATTACACAGCAGTTCGTCTTTAAGCCGGAGCTGCTTGGCTCTGTGTGAACAAACAATGGCGGAGAATTGGCAAACCGCCACTGTGTCGATAATGTGGCGGCTCTGTGTGAAAAGGGCTTGGACTGCAGCAGGTAGGCTGGTGGTTTATTTAAAGCTGCTCCTGTGCACTGTAACTTCTGACATAATGCTTGACCCACTGTGGATTTTTTTGCCACTGAAAATGTCAGAGTAGAAACTCCTGATTGGCTTTGT
The DNA here is from genome assembly GCA_900302685.1 of Spondyliosoma cantharus. NCBI lineage: Eukaryota > Metazoa > Chordata > Actinopteri > Spariformes > Sparidae > Spondyliosoma > Spondyliosoma cantharus. Next base: position 8,159 of record OMLP01043989.1, read on the forward strand.
GCACAAAGCCTGGGCATGTTTCTATATCTATGAAGAGAAAACTTTGAAGAGAAAGCTTTGCTTATTTCAACAATCAGGAAAAACTATGTCAAAAGCATGTCTTTTGTTTTAAAAAGACACAGTACTCGCAGTTCAACTATTAAAATCTTATACTCTGAATTTCCAATGATCTGTGTTGTGCTTACCAATTAAGTTATTTATTTTCTGTTAATTTAATTTCTGCCACTTTCAGTTCCAGTGTTGTCTTTTGCTCAGCCATATAACTGTGTAACCTTGTTTCTATTCTAAGTGCCCTGTCTCTCATCTCCTGCACTGCAGTATGTTGTATCTGATGTGTTGTGTTGTTTTGTTCTGCTCTGTTGGAAATCATACAAATGTCTAACAATCAAACAATAATTGGTGTTTACCTGGGGTACACAGTACATCAAAGATGAAGCTAGCCAACATGAGAGGCAGCACAGGTCTGTAATCACAAAAGTTTCCGTCTCGGAGCTGCTCGCCTCGCTCTCTGATGGCTGACATCTCCACCAGGCCCAGTGGAATCTTCTTCAACAGAGCTACCACCTCCGACTCCTGATAGGCCAGCTTCACCTGGTCAACACACAACACACACACTTTCAGTATGTGTGATACACGCTCATGTCTCCACAGTGTATAAGGATAGTTTGGAGACACCATATACAATACAGTTTATACAGGGACAAGTAGCAAGTTGCTGCATCCAAATGCTAATGAAACTAATGGTACAACCTTGTACAATGTTTGTCATACACATGATTTCACTTTCCTTCCCTTACACTCCTGCTTCATCTAGATATGATTATGTGATAAATAATGAATTAAACCACAGTGTTACATAGGATAATGAACTGTTAACATACAATAAATGTAACTCAACAACACTTTCAGGAATTGTCAAGTACCTTTGAATAATGTGTGTGTGTGTGTGTGTGTGTGAGAGACCTCCAGAGCTTTTGTAGATGCAGGTGGTCTCTGGAGTTCCAGGGAGAACATGCCGGTGCTGAAGGCAAGGTTGTGTAGCTCCAGTCGTTCACTGAGAACAGTGAGGAGGAAGGCAGCTTTTGACAGCGTGTTAGTGGCTACCTGCGTCTGACGACTGGTCGACACCTTGCTCTTCTTACCCTATATCCAGATGAGGGAAATAATAACTATGTTAGAACATGAAACAACACTTTACCACACTCAACATCTGTATTTTCTAAATGGAATGACTAGTTTATATGTGTTGCATGAGTACAAATTGGCACAGTAACAATTTGGGAGAGTAACAATGCCAATATAACACAGATATTAGAATAATCTGATTGCTTTCCTCCTGCTACACAGTTCAAGATGCTGACTGATGAGTTTGGAAGATTGACCAAAAATGGATAAGAGAAGTCAAAGGACACAGGAGAATGTGTTTTGACATCGCCAGGACTGGATTTACCTTAGTCTGTGGCTGTTCCACTTTCAGGTCTGGAGGGTTGGCTAACAGGTCTCTGGCCAGCTCCACAGCCAGCCGACATGCCTCATTACTGTAGCCATGAGCATGGAGAGCCTCTGCACATGCAAACAGCACCTGTTAAAACACATACAGAAAAATTAAAGACACCAGTAGAAAATAATCTATTCTACTTTGGTCAAGACACCTTCATCCGTTTGATTTGAAAGCCATGCATTCTGTTCACTAATGGAAATTCCTGTACTTTTTACAACCCAGATCTTACTTTTGAAATTGAGTAGTTCTTTCTATTATTTAAAATAATGTTTTATTCAAAATGTCCTGTAAAAATAGTTGGACACCAACACAATTAAGAGCAAGCAGCATGCGATCAGCCAGACTGACCTCTATCAGACTGATGGCGTTTACCTCAATTACTTAAACCACTTATTTGGAAGTGAAAAATGTAGGCAGCTGCAAGCAACAATGAAAATCCAATGTACTTACTGGCAGTGTGTGTTGAGACTGAGACCATAAACTCATTAGGAAAACAGTTTACTGAGGTAATAAATTAAGTGTAATTTTCTCATATGTTCATGTACAGTAAGACTTCTTTTTGAAACCAGTGGAATTGCCCTCTGCTGACCATTAACACAACGCAGGTACTGTATAATGCATTTCTACATTTTTCAGATCCGCAAGCTGTGTCCATATTTTATAGTCAGTCAGAGGTCCATGATAGGGAGATGTGGCAGCATGTAACCTGCTAGCAAGAGCGGTCCAGATGTGGTCATGCCAGGTGACTCCAGCTTACCAACAGGTAATTGTACACTACTCTGATTTGAGATGAATAATGGAGTAATATCAACTATGGTTGGCCTGTTTTTTGTGCCCATCCACACAGGTATTGCCCCAGTCGAATTGCAGTATTGATGTTGCCAGTTTGTACCAAACATTCAGGCCCACTAGAGTGCACCAATATAGATGTTGCTGTTACAGCTGAAAGATAATCAAATTCAAGTGTTTTCTTTTGGTAAATACAATTTTGACTAAATTGTTTGAAGCTGCGTTATGTGTGTTAAATAATGGATATTTCCTTTATGGATGAAGTCAGAGTGTTTTCGAATCTTTACAACCATTCCTGTCAAGCTTTGAACAATATAACCAGCACCTGTGCCCCTTCCTCACCTCCATGCGCCCCTCCTGCTCCAGAGGTTTCATCCCTGCAAAGATGTCTGGCTCCTCCTCTTGGTGGTTGTCAGCCAGCTGTCTGTCTGCTCCCTCCTCTGAGGCAACATTCAGGTAGTATGCCTGGTAGTCATCCTCACCTACAGCCTCTCCCGCATCTCCACCTGCTGCTTCTGCTGCCTGGTTAGCTTGTCCACCTGTAGCTGATCCAGTTAATGCTCCCTCTTTTCCACCCTGTGGTGGTTTGGCAGCCTTTTCAGTGGTACCTGATCTTACTGTTGTGGTGGAGGTGGAAGGCTGGTTACTGCCAGCTGAATCTACATCTTCATCTCTGTTTTGGACAGGCTCCACCTCCAGCTCTGCTACCTTCTCTGCAGCATTTGACAGGTCCATAACAACCACCACAGTCTCTTTGGGAGGGAAGCAAGGTGGAGCAGGCTCTGCAGCAGGAAGTGTTGCTGAGGCTTGGCTGACACGCTTTGTTTCAAACATCTTGCTCCCTCCGCTGCCACTGCTGTACTTGCGTGAGTCTCTAAGCAGTGGGCTCGGGGAAGGCAGCATCTCAGGGGGTGGGGGGAGAAACTCAAAAGTGTTGCTGGCCTCAGCCCCCAGAGCTAGACTGCAGCCGTCGTCCAGGCTGAGCTCAGCCAGGTCTGGCTCCAGGGAGCTGTCCTCACTGCTGGTTCTTCTCTTGGCACCGGCATGCTTACCACCTCCTAACCCTCCATTTCCTCCAGGACCTCCTACAGATGCCCCCTTTCCACTTCCCTGTGTCAGTTTCAGCTTGCCTCCAGAGGAGGAGCCTGGTCCTTTGTACATGCACTTCCCTCCTCCATCTTCCAAGGCCAGAGAGACGCTCCCTCCCAGACGGACCAGCATCCCTCCCCCACCACTCACTGACAGACCTTTCCTCTTGGTCAGTATGGTCTCCTTGGGTCGCACTGCCACCTCCTGTTGGGATGAGTGCCCACTTCCTCTTCCTTTAAAATCTCCAGCTCCACTTTCCCCTCGCACTACTCCAACTGTTTCAGAAGTTTCTCCACCCCCTCCTGCAGCAGCTTTGGCTCCTCTTTGGAGCTGCACTGCCCTGGACCAGCAGAATGTGGCACTCTTCTTATCAGCACTACAGTAGGTGATGCCATCCAGTGGGTAGGCCACCTCCCAGTTGAAATAGCAGGACTCCACAGCAGGCTTGAAGCCCTGGAAGAGTTTATCCAGAGACTTACGATGCTGTCCCCGCTTCACTATCTCTATTACTTTCAGATGCCACTGCTTTAGCTGGCCTGCCAGCTCCAAACGCCTGGAAGAGAGCATTCATAGTTGGTTAATAATTTTGGTCCCTATTAACTACTTGCTCCCAACTTAAATATGTTGTCTGACGCAATCCAATAGTGAAAAGTGTCTTGATATTACACAACTTCTGCATGGGATGTATCATCTTTCATGACCAAATTCAGCTACAATTTAACAAGACTATAAGCAGTGTGTAGCCTGGTGTCAATGGTCTCACCTGCAGGGGCTCATAGTGGGGTCAAGCACTGCCAGCCGCCATAGCACCACCATCTCATCACACATACTGGCACAGGCGTGAGCCGCCACCTCTGATTGGCCATTGCTGCGCCCGGTGTGGCCACTGGCACTGCTGTGCGATGCGGAGGTCCGAACACTGTACCACCAGCTGATGATCTGAACACACACAACTCAGTGAATAACATGTACTTCAATTTTCTTTGTAATCAAAGGTCAACATATGGATTTCATGTCTTTCTTTAGCATTTCATATATATTAAAAGGTGAGAGGTCTGGGAAAATTCCAGCACAGTGCACCAACATTAATAGTCAGTAAGTTCCCTGTAATGTATCAAAAACGACATACATCCTCAGCCCATCATAATATAATGTTAACTGAGTAAGTGGTGGGTGGTCTGGACCAAACTGAATAACCCTGTAAATAAAAACTTCAATCAATACTTTAATCTAGTAATGTAATTGGTGGACTCAAAGAAGGCATTTCAAATTAGTGTATAACAGCCTAACCCCAACACATTTAGCCATACCCCTATGTTTTGTTTCAATCTATTATGGTCTTTTTCTTTATTACACGTATTAAACAATCATTACTACTGCTGATGTCTTGGTACCAAAATTTTAATGTATTTTAATGTTGCATTTCCCCCCTTTGATGGCATCTGACAATTAAAATGTAACCGGCAGTGAAGTTGCTGCACTTGGTCCCTTTCCTCTAATATCGATGCAACAGGATAAAAGCACAGGTTGCTAATGTTAGCCGAAAAAGCCCTGCTAGTGGCCAGGTAATGAAAATTTCTTTTTATTTGATGACTTGATTAATAACAGATGCTGTGAATGAATTTGTAAGCATCCATGCTTTTCTGTCTTCATCAGACAAATGGCAAATAACATTGTGATAATACCAGTAATACAAGAGAAATCATAACAGCTGGAAATGGCATCAAGGTTGCTGCAGTGTCCAGATTTTCCTACCAACTAAGAAGCTTGTGACAACATCAGTATTACCTGGGATTTCCTACAGCAGGATCTTCACATTAAACGCATTAAACACTAGTTCACTTTTATTTTGAAGTAGGTGCAGTGGAAATTCAATGTGAATGAACACCACTATCATTAATCAAAAATGCACCTAGAGAGCAAATCAACAGTTACTTTGGATATTTAGAGTCTCAATTTGAAATATGTCAGGGCGTAATGGAACAAGAAGGGGCAGTCAGATGAAGAGCTGCAGGTGACAGGCTGCACATCTCCAACTTCTCACTGAGGTAACCAACATCTCATTAAAGTTATCGGGCTCTCGAGGGCCCAAGCACTGACCAGTGCGAGGACCTATTGAATCTGTTAGGATTATTTTTCTTTTTACTCTGCACTTTCACTGAACATACCCCAAAACTCACCAAACTCAGAATATAGGTCACATCTGGCGAAAAATTTGATAATTCAACATAATGGGGTGAGTGTGGCCTTGGGACTCTATAGCGCCTCCTTCATGCACATAAATTTATGCATATGTATCATGACCAGACGCTCAAAAGACGTCAGGGGAACAGGAAGTCAGCCATTTTTATTTTCAACGCCATTTTGACTCATTTCCATGTCTCGTACTTGAACGAACTCCTCCTACAGATTTAACAACACAGACTTCACATTCAGTCAGTATCATGCTCAGACCTTGAAGATGAAAAGATATCACAATCTTTCGCCTCTGTCATACCTGGTGGGCGTGGTGGTGCGCTCCATTTTGATGCTTCACCATAAGGCTTAATAACTTAATAACTTCAACATACAATTTCGCATCTACACCAAATTGCTCACATATGTAGAAGGTGTCGCCCTGAATATGTCTATGCATCAATACTGTGTCATATCCATAGCGCCACCCACTGGACACAGGAAGTTAGACAAATATCATCCGATTTACCTGACATTTACTGCTTGTTTTCTCCACATCATACACTACAACATGACATGCAAGTAACAGGTGAGCAGATATCTAGGTGCTCGCCCTCTGACGGCGACACAGTCCAACATGCGTGGAACGAGGGCCTGTTCATCGCTGCTTGCAGCTTTAATTGAGTTTATATCTGACAAATCGACCACAAATCCTCTACCATCGTCTTGTCAGTAAAATCACCTAACTCTCATTATGTGATAAGTTAATGCGATTCCTATTGTATGGTGTAATTGGTGTATGTATGAACACTGTGTAACACAGACTACCAAGGCAAGCCTGGGCGGCATATTGGAAATATCCGCCACGTCTCTTTGCATAAACGCAATCAAAAACAACTGATGATGTATGAGGGTCTTAAAAGATTGTCCAAATTTCATAGGTGGAGATTTAAACTACTACTCCTTGTAACTTCGTTCTGAGGGGCAAGGGGGCAAGGTTAAAAATTGGAATTGGGATTGAGCCAATGAGTACATAGATGGAGCGGTAAATGTGAAAAAGTATGTGGTATTGGCACATACAAAATATAATGACTCAGTTTAGGAACATTTCAGGATTCAACTCCAACATTACCACTAACATACAGATGAGTGTAGTTTATAATTTTTGCACTGGTTAACTTTCAGCACCTTGAGCCTCTGTCAATGTTGAGGACGAACCTGTTCGTAGGTGAGGCACTGCTCGGTGAGGATCTCAAGCAGTGGGGCTGCGTTGCTGTCTCGTCTCTTGAACATCTCCCTAACAATGGACAGGAGGTTCCAGATACCTTCTGGCTCTCGGCCCCTCAAAGGTCGCAGCAGACATGCCCATTCAGCAGCAGCTGGTGGCTCAGTGGACGACAGGTACATGGAGTTTACATCACTGTGGATCACACACAGACACACAGACACGCACGCACACGCACACACAGGCACACACAGGCACACACAGGCACACACACACACACACACACACAGGCACACACACAGGCACACACGCACCACTTGTTTATTTGTACGTAGCACAGCAGTAAAAGAACTGGGAGAAAGGGAGTGTTATATAAAGTAAGGTGGTACTACAGTCTTGGGCAGGTAATATAAAAAAACTATGCTGATCAAGGTAAAAAGATGTCACCCGGTATGAGGGTCTAACTATTTTGTTGTCCAGAAACAACACTGGAGCTCTATGACGGAGTACAAGCTATACTTTTCTTTGGATACACAGACAATGTTAGTTGCAGTAGTGTTCCCTAAATATGACAAAATTACCAAATTATCAAATTGGTAACATATTTATAGAGTGAAGTGCATAGATGAACAGGGTTGGAGAAGTGGAGACTATGACTACGGGTCAGTGGAGGCGTGAAGCAGCAGAGGACTGAGAGAGAGAGTTGGACATCATTAAGGATTTTTTTTTTCTTTTACTAAATCAGAGGTGGTTGTGGAAAGACAAACCAAGACTGAGTTTTATTTTGTTAATGTTTGAATGAAGAGTTTTACAGTGAGTTTACGAGGGCATCTAAGCTCATCTTAGTTCACTAAAAAAAAGGCAATTTGAATTTAGAAGGGTTGTTTCTTTTCGGTTAAGTAAAATTTACTTAATGACCAGTGAATTTGACCCTCATACAGCTCCCTGCTAAAAACAATAGGGGCCATCGGCCTATTGCACTACAAAGTGGTAGTCAGGGACAGGACACATCAGGGCTAGCTGGTTAGCATGCTAACTTAGCAGCATGTCTGCAACACAATACAATGTCAAAACTGTTGTTACTTCACACTCCATTGATAATGTTGGTTCATTTCTTGACTGTTTTACATTCGGGCCTTATCTTATATACAACCCCTCTAAGGACCATTAAGTGAAATAAGTAGTGTGTACCTGAAGACTACAGGTGAAGGCCCACAGAACTTGTGCAGAGTCTTTTTGATGTTGTCACTGAGGGTCGACTCATCCAAATACCAGGTGCTCTGGTCAGATGCTGAAGGGCCTGCTGTGGGGTCTACACACACATACACACACATAAACACATAATTAAAAGTTCTCCCCTGGTTTGAATATCAGACCTTGCACATTAGGACAGTTCCACCTTGTTCTCTTGCTGTACTGTATGTTATAAACAATCTATGTTTTCATTTCTTGTACTGTACCTGGAGCTCCACACACAGTGTTGATGGCAGTAGACTGAGAGGACAGCAGCTCATCCAGCAGCCGCTGAGCTGTTGGTAGGATCTGGGGACACAAAACTGAATGAATACCAAACTTTCTTTTTCATATGTAAATTGCATATGCAGAGATACATTTTGTTCAATTCTTTGTTCTATATAGAGAACAACTGGTTTAGGAAATGGATGTTACCTGCTGAGGCAGCTCACTGATTAGGTACTGAGCAAACTTTTGGAGCTGGTCCCTCTGCAGCCTTGACAGAGACTCAGAGACTGGAGCCCTCAGACACACTGCTGATGCCTGAAGAAACACAAAGACACATATATAGAGACAAACCAACAACCATGCCTCAGTTAACAAGCTATATAGCACTCGCAAAATCTAAACTTTAAAACACACCTTAGATTACAGAAGACATGCATTTCCAGAAACTTTTTTTTTTTTTTACATTTTGAAAAAATATTTTAAAAGCACAGAGGACAACACAGTTGATGACAGGTAGACTATGGAGTTATTTTGCTAGTTGAGCATCCCCTCTTCATCATGTTGGTACAAACTGGAACTTTGTGTCAACCAATCATACATCCTTTCCAGAAAGGTATGGGTGTATTTGACTCCAGCTGGGTAACACCACTGCTGTGCCGAGTTAATAAATTTCCTATTCAATGTTGATTCAGGATAGTTCAGTTACAGTGCCAAATGTTCTTCTTATATGAAAGAGAGAAAGTATTACCGATGTAAATAGTACAAGGCTCCCTCTAACCTGGCACATTATTCAAAATATTAATCTTTTTCATTAAGAATTTAATTAAAAGATTTCCGAGATTTGTGGTTAAAACCTAACAATGAATACATGAATGGGATAGTTATGATTTTAGCATCTTAAGCATAAACATTAAAAATGCTGTAGTCAAAGAACAAGTAATGACAGCTGTATTTCAACAAAGGAAAAATAAGGAAAAAAAAGGGGCGTCCCAGTAGCATGTCATGCTGCTTTTCACCCTAAACATATATCTTTAACTGATTATTGAGACTTGACCAATAATTTTGGGTTCGACCCACTTCCCCATCCCCCACCTGATGAGGATGTTGTGCTCGATACATCCTGTAGGCTATGAATACTTTTTGTTGGATTTCTGTTGAGAAAATGAGACCAACTGATTTGACGAAAATGTGATACAGTTTGATAGAATTCCCTAAGGTACACACAAACTCACATTATGGATCCTGAAGAGGCAGAGGGCCACCACATGAGCACACCATTTGGCTCCAGCGCCACAGGTGCAGCTGCAGGAAGTGATGCGACAGCGATCAAACATGACCGCCACGTTGTAAGCTCCTTTAGACTGACCGGCCTGACTGGACACCACTGTAGCACTGAGATGGAAGCCTGGTGAGAGGAGACAGTCGCAGAAGGAAGGACAAAGGGATAGAATCAGAGAAGACGCCTGGAATGGACTGGACAAAGAAACTACAACAATTACTAAGCGCGACACATATTTTATCTAACTCACTCATTAAAAAGGTGCAGCTATGAAAGGAAATTTTTATGTAATAATTTGGTGATTTATAGCTACAATGTAAGTGAATGGAGTTCCTTCGAATCACCATCAAGCTGTACATGCCTAGCAGATTTGTATACCATTCTGCACAAACTATACTGCATACTGTTATAGTTTACAATAGGAATTAAAAATGTCTCCTTGAGTCTCGGTATGGTAAGTGCGACAACTCGACTCACCAATCTGCAGGGGGTCTTTGACAGCTCTGATCCTGTATAGCTGCTCTCCACGTTGGAATTCATCTGGACTTCCATTAGCCAGGCAGGAATATAACCTGTAGCAGGGGGACAGAGACAGACAGGGGAGAGAAGAACCACAGAGGTCAGACAAGAAGAAAACAAGAAGAGAAAAATGATAGAAGACACATGTAAAAGAAAGATGAAGAGAAACAAATTAGTTATCACTGAATCACAAAACTGAGAGTATCTACACTAATGAGTCCTGTTTATCCACACATCCAGGTCAGGAGTCTCTCTGTGTTAAGTTTATTTCTAAAAGGCAGAAAAATGTATAGACAACTTTTACACAGTGACATATTTAGTGTAAACTTGTTCTGTTGTCACATGAAACTACATTAAACAGTTCACAGTTTAACACTTTATGTTCCTCTAAACAGTTATGTTGTATTTAGCTCTGCTGTATGCTATTAGCACTGTCATCTGTAAGTTGTTAGCTCTGGTTGCTGTTAGCTCTCATGCTGCAGGGCAAATAGCATTATCCTATCCCCCCACTAGGGACAACAAAAAATATAAACAGACAGTGCCAAATAATATATTGAAGGTACTACTTCTGACTCCAATGAAACACGTCTTCTCCTGCTGTTACCACAGATATCAGATATAGCACTGTGTCAGTACTAGTTATGATCACCGGCTGGCCTCTCAGCGTGAGACCTAACGTTATGAGAATTGTTCCCTGGTACCGGTCCATCTATCCCCCACAGGGGCCATGCAAACACATTACACTGGTTAAACCAAGATCCCAACTGTGGAAATCCCACTGACAAAATGAACACCGCATTTGAAAATCTCAAGTTCTTTCACCACGTGGTTTGCTGTATTAGCCTGAACAATCACATAAATGAACTGCAAATATTGCAAGATAATCTTTATTTTATTTTCAAACCATATCTACTAACACAGTAAAATAAATGCAGACTGACTACAGAGCAGTCTGCCTACTGCCTGCTTCTGAAGTGAGAACAGATTAAAAAAATATATAATTATAATAATTTAACTTGGTTTGGAGACTATCACAGGATACTTTAAAAGAGCTCTCTTCTCTTATCATTATTCTCCTACTCTCTTATGGGGAAACAGGACATCAGCAAATTGCACTTGCGTCAGTAGTTGACAGGATTACCAACACCTCGATCCCTGAAAGATGAAAAAAAAGAATTCCAGGTTATCAGTGTTCTCACCTGATGTCCTCCTCATTCTCGGGAAAGCTCCAGTAGGCAATGCGGAGCTGAAGCTGCTCTGGGACAGGGGGATAAACCTTCTCCACCACCTCGAACGGGATGTGGAAGGCTACCTGCTTTGCTGACAACTCCACCAGAGGAATCACCTGGCCATCTGGGGAAGACCACAGAAGAGCAGAAGATTAGCTCAGTGAGTCGGAATGGAGAAAAAAGACTTGAGAGCTGCAGGCTGAGTGACCACAACTACCTGACATAAAGTATTAAAGAGTAACTCAACAGAAGGGTGAAGAGCAGCGTTGCTCCCTCACGAGACAGATTTACCACTTGTGGATACTATTCTGTGCATGCGTATCACTTGCCATTTGAAACTATTTAAATGCTATTGGCAAGCTGTAACGTCTTCCTCCTCTTTTTAATTAAAAAAAACAAAAGGTACAATATGAATGTGGACATTTATTACCATGGCAGAGACAGAAACATAAAAGCATTCAAGCTAGTCCTACAGATGTCACATTGAACTGGCACAACTGGAGTAGCCTTTCATTCAAACCCTCATTTAAAATTGAAGAACCATTTAGGTTACAGTCGGTTAAAATGATGTCGAGTTACAAACAAGAATAAAAAAGGAGAAAAGAATACAAATGAAAATCAGTTAAAACAGTTCCAAGAGAAAATTACGATTAGACTATTTAGTAGAAGATCATCAGTTTGAGGGGCACTTCAGGACAAAACTGACTTTCCACATTCAGATCGTGCTTGGGGGACCTTTGCCATAAACCGGTCACTTGGGCAAGTTTGAAAGTAACAATCCAGAGTGTTTGATTGGTATGGTGGTAGCTTTCCAACAATGGCTTTATAAATAAATAAGTAGCGATGACTATTACACCCCCTGCGAGTAAAGACTAACCCAAGTTACAATATACAATATAACATAGTGACTACCGTAACTATCGGCAGTAATAAAACTGGGAGAAGAATAATAGATCGAGTCTAGGGATTTAAGAGTGGTTGGGGTAGCATTTCTAACCATTACGTCACCATAATCTAAAACTGAGAGCAAAACCGCCTCATTAATTCTTTTTCTGCTTTTCAATGGGAAGCTGGATCTGTTTCTGAACAGACTTTCTATAATGTGTTTGAATTTGAATTTCTCATCAAACCAGATACCAAATTATTTATGTTCAGTAACACAATGTTTGATCCATTTGTAGTGGATATATGCAAATTACTACAGTTAACATCTATGGTTCTGGTAAACGGCAAGAATTTTGTATTATCTGCATTTAGTACTAGTTTAAGATTAATCAGAGTATCTCATAGGGCATTAAAGGAAAGTTGCAGGTTTTCCGTGGCTTGTTGTACAGAATCAGTGAAAAATAGACAATAGTGTCATCAGCGTAATGTTAAAGAGAAATACAGTACAAAGAAGTACAAAGTGTCTTTGCTAGTTTAGGACCAATGCAGTTGTCATTTTACATCTAGTGCCCAACATGTGGAAATAGCAAATGTATTTGTGTCCACCTGTGCACTTCTGGGCGTGTTGGTCTTAAAGTGATGTGTGGTCAGGTGCATTGATGACGCATTGTTATTTTGAGGTGTCAGAAAGTGACTGGTCTAGGTCAATCGCGCAGTGTGTTTCCTGCTATTTAAAGCTAGGGTCTGTAATGTTGTTCAGAAACACATTTTGGGAGGGAGGTGGGGGTG
>OMLP01043990.1:0-25499 GCA_900302685.1 Spondyliosoma cantharus
GCCCAAATTTATAAGCATTCTCTTGATTTGAGAGTTTTCCTACTCTACCGAACTGAATCTGAATAAAAGCCCTTGCACACAACCCCGTTGAACTTTTAGTAAATTTTTGTGAGAATTGAAATTCCTGGAAGGGCTTGACTATTGATTTGCCTATTTCACAATAAAAGCCCAAAGCCTTTTTCATTATCAACACACACACACACACACACACACACACCTTTGTGTTGAATAAAGACTTTTTGAACCTTCTTGCTGCCTATTTAATATTGTTCAAGAGTGAATGTTGCCAACCTCTACACTGTCAAGAACTCCAAAATCCTTCGACCCTTACTAGCTGTTATGGTAAATTTGGTTGTAGTTATTAAGTTAATTATTAATCAGAGTTATAAACAGTTGAGTACCTTTTTATGAGACTGATTTAGTAAAATTGCTATCTTTTCCCTTCTTCAAGGGTGGTGCCTTGAGGTGATCTAATGTAAATCGGATCATATTATTTATCATAATTAATAATTATCCCATATAATCATTAATTATTATTGATAGCCAAATTTAACCTAAATCCCCCTTTTATTGCATAACCACTATCGATTCCCAACAACAGGTATTTAAAACCAGACCATGATGTTCTCCTAACTCTAACAAAGTGTATTTTGTGCCTAAGGGTTAGAGTGTAGAGTGTTGTGACAAGAGGGAAATTCAAACGTAAAGTTGCAACACAGAGAAACATCCAGTTTTTACTTATCTGTGGTTTAGCTGAAACAGCCCTAGTTAACATTTTTTCTGTCTATTGGGTTGAATGTGGGAACCTCAAGTGCTCTATCCTCTCCTCATTCTTCACAGCTTATTGCCCTTATTGCAAATGTAACCACTCTAAAAAAGCATGGACAACCTGTTTGATTCATATATCAACATCACCGATTCTGAAAACGTAAAAAAAATAAAATAAAAATAAATAGCAATAAGCAAATGAAATAAAAGTGCTGGAACTGATGACACATGCAGGGTTTATATGAGACAAGATAGGTAACCCAGATATGAACATGTAGGAGAACAGCTTCTATGTCACTAACTTGGAGCATCGCAGTCAACACAGAAGTTGTTGCCCTTTGCGTTGCGGATTGCCTGCAGAGCGACCGCCTCGCTCTGGCTGTTCTTGCGAGCCTGTGGAAGACACACAGTATATGGTTATGAAAAGAGGAACAACCGTTAACCAATCCTCTGAGATATAAGCTCTGCAACTGCTCTCATTATTAATAACGATGATTATAATTTCCAAGAAGAAGAAGTAGAAGGAGAAGAAGAAGAAGGCTATTATCATTATTATGACCATTTACAGCTGTAAAAGCATTGGTATTGGCCTAAAATGACATCCACTTCTCATACCATTAATAAAGAAATGCATCATGGAATAAAAAAAGAAAAAAAATTGTTGAGAATCATTATATCAGTGGCAAGCGCCATTTTTGTAAAAGATTGAACTAATTCCACATGACTGAGGACACGACTCCCCACTCAAGAGCAGAAAACGAGCACAGCCCATTAGTAGACAGGACCGCATACAGTTCTGGAGATGGGGTGGGTTTTGGTAATGGCCAATCTAATTAGCTGCCCTCATCCCTTTTAAAAGCCGCAGCAGTAACAGTTTTCTAATGGGCTGAGTCCAGGCCAGATTCTCCTAAGAGAGAACTGTTCTCCTCCAGGAGTCCCAAGGTGCAAATACACAGCACACAAATATGATTATAAGGGCCCTCTGAATGTACTTCCGACAGCATATAATGTCTCCTGTAAATTTAATACGGGATAATAAATGTGCTCAATAAATCTGCTACTCATATTGTGCTTACTAAAATAAGAACATAAGACATTTTGATACAATATAAGAATAATTTTGGGTAAAGGAATATCAAGTTTAAGCAGTTTAAAGAACTAGTACTAACATTAGTTTTGATTTCCCAGAGGAAACTTCAATCTTTGTTGGAGCTCAGGTTGCATCCTGCGCACACATCCTGTACCAAACATCTCTATAATATATAAATCATCTCGTCATAAAAGCAGTTCTATTCTGTGTGTGCCTCTTCCAACAAAAGCCTTAAGAATCGTCCTTTAGGCTTATGGTAAGAGCTGGTCTAATCAGATGGAAACAAAGACACAATTTCATGGCAGCATGGGTGCCAATATTGCGCTGCACCACATTATCTGCATTAACATAACCTCAGGTGTATGACTCTGCCATCCTCAATGCAAGCAGGACCACACATCACGCTAACAAAGACGCATCTTGTACAAAAATGGCAATTTAACTGGATTTGCACCTCTGCTTGCTTCGTGGCCGCACGAAAATAGAGCCTGAAATGTTTTGCAGGAGTAAGTGGGAGAACATTGTGTCAGAGTAGTCATAATATTTTGTCAGCTGTCCATTAAATTATTGCTTAAGTGGGACGTGTAACACAATTGCTTCACACATGAGGAGAGAACATGATTAAAAGACATAGATGAAGTATTTTATTACTCAAATAAATAATAAACATGATGCATCTGCATCTTTAAAGTTGGAGTGGATGTGGAGAAAAAACTTAACCCACATATTTTAATCACGTTAAAATCATATTGGATTGTACAGATGAATATTTTTATGGATCCGTGTTAAAAAATATCTTTTAAATCAGTAATGGATACTGAAATAATGATGGAAAGAATTACAGAAGCAAATAAAAAGCATGGTATAAACATGTGGAGGTGAAATAGGTACAAAATGAAGAGTTAAGACCCCAGTACGTACACAATTAATGCAGTTAATTAACGACAATAAGAGAATAAAGAAACAAGAATTATCGTTGTATCAATCAATCAATCAATCAATTCTTGCCTTGTTTTTGTTGCTCTCACACAGCTGCAGGCTGGCCAGGATCTGGCTCTCAATGGCTTGGACCCACGAGTCCCTCTCCTCCACACTCTGGGCTTCAAAGTGCCATGTCTGGCCAGTGCTCGACACGACGAGGAAGTCAAAGTTATCCTCGTCTGGCACAAAAACACGTCAGAAATTATTCAAATGTAGAAAATTTCAGCAATAGCTTGTTAAAAAACAGTTTAAGTCTGCATGCATCCATGTCAGTCATTAACAAATCCTGTTGTGTGAACTGTTGAGCTGTAGCCAAAACTCTGACCTACATGCTAAAATGAACATATATGTAGGTAAAATTATTTTGATGTATGGATAGAATATCAATCAAGCATTTGTATTAAATCCATTCTACAACAAAAGCTTAATACAATTAGAAAAAAAAGCAAAATAAGCGTGTGCAGAGGGCAAATCACTGTTTGAAGGATGTCAGATCAACATTACCTGTCTTGCTTACGTTTCTTAAGCTACCAAAGCTTTTAAGTTTCCACATTTTGCGCTTGGCTGCAGGAGAAGATAGAAAATGTCACAGAGAAGTTGAAATAAAATCTTATGTAAATGTATCAAATTTTACTTCATGACTGTTTGAATGCTGAATATAAAAAAAAAACACATTTTGAGTTCTTGGCGTTTACCATCTGCTTGGCCAAGGGTTTGGTCTCCTTTCTGGTTCATGCTCTTCTTCCTGCGATGTTTCTTTCTGTCTGTCAGCGGGGATGAGGAGCCTACATCTTTGGTGGAGGAGGAGCTAGACACGCCTTCAAATGCAGTGTCTGGATACAAGAACAGAAGCAAAAAAAAATGCCTTGAAATAAATGTATCAGGTACAAAATTTATTTGCACAAATTAATCTGCCCTTTACTCACCAACACTTTGAGCGTGGTTGGACAGTGTAGAGGGACACCGCTGCACCCCTCTGTTACCCCTCAGGAACAGAGCACCACCCAGCCCTTCCATTTCCTCCACTTGCAGGAGGCTGCTGGCACTTACAGGGACTAAAGAGACCACAGCAAGCATGCAATTGAGACAAAGATCAAATAAAAAAGATGTTGATTCTGTTTAAACACCAGCGAAATAAAAGAGTGCGACTGAAGAAGTTCAGAAATCTTTCACACACTCTTTGTGAAACTTCCCTGATGGTGTCATTCTTCTGTTGCATCTTTTCTTGGAATTTGAATTCACATGCAAATTTCTTGTTCCTATATGCCACCGAGTTTCATCACAAAGAACCTTAAAATCCAAAGAACAGTGCATTCTTTTCATCGTTATTTATTCATTTTACCATCGAAGCGCATTCCTATTAATGGTGCAATACGTAAGAAGTGGCCACCTGTTGAATTCATACTCAAAACCAGCGGGGGGGTCAGCATATTGGTAGCATAACTGCTGTTTACTGTAGCTGCTGCTTGTTAGTGAGCCCACCTAGCTACGCAGCCAGCAGACAGATGAAACATATTACTTTTGACTGTACTACATTTATTTGACACTTTATTAGACATATTTTACATAAGAAACACATGATATGATGCAGTACTATACTACTAATCTACCCAGGGCTTTTACTTGTAGTGGAGTACTTTTAGACTTCGATATTTCTCCTTTTTATTATGTATAGGATCAAAACACTGGTTTTAATTTAATGTGCAGATTTAGGAAAATCGTTTAGGAAAAAAAAAAAGTATTCTTTCACCTGGGCTGACACCTTCAGGTCCTGGCACATCTTTGACCCGTCCATTGAGGCCGACTGGAAGGCCGCAGGTGGGTACAGCACGAGGCGGTCTCTTTCCAGGCACCTTCACTGTCACTCGCAGCAGGTCCATCTCTTTCCCCGGGGCATTCAGCATGTAGTCCTGCCAAGCCAAACATCAGCCGTTACCACCAGCCACTAGCTGTCAGCTCTGCTTTCAGCAGCACAATGCTTCAAAAGCGCTCCGTCAACACACTGACTCACATTGACACTGGAGTGATAGGACAGTATGCCGTCGTTGGACAGCGTGACATACTTCTTCTTCCACTCTTTGTTGAGCGAGTTCCCACTGCGTTTCAGCAGGATGCCCTGACGGAGGTGACAAAAAACCGAAGAGTGAGAATTTATGTCCGACGTCTTGTGTGTTCATCTCACAGATTTCGGCAGCATGACAACTGCTGGCTGCCAAAAACACCCACAATCCTATTCATCAGGCCAATATGGGGGATCACAACACATCATTGCTCTGCATGATGAAACAGCCTTCACACATTTGATTTCAAGTGACTGCTGTTGTGATGTCCTCGGCAGAAGGTCATGAGATGCATCATATTTGTTTCTGTTCAGCATCTGCATTCTGTTTCCTACCTGTTTGATGGGAATGGAGCGTCCACTGCCCATATCGCCCTTACACTCTGCACTCCTTCTGTTTGAGTCACTGCCTCTCCGGCCCTGGACAGACATGAGAAGGAAGAACTGCATCAGAAATTTTGAAAATTTAGTGAGTTTCTGCTGACTGCAAAATCTGGCTTATAAATGTAACAGATATCTATAGAAATGAGTTTAATTTCAGTGCCACTGCTGCACTAATCAATACATCTAGATTAACAATGTCCCTGTTCACCTCGTCCAGTTTCAAATTATGGTAATTTCTAGGTCATAAATTACTTTTCTGAAAGGTTATTTGACAATTTGGTTTAGAAAAGGGCCTGTTCTGTGCATAATTTGGTTATCAAAACGTAAACATCAAAGAGGATGGAATAAACTACTGAATAACCAAAGGGATAATGGTAGCACACACACTTCTTCGAGACAGAGTTGACAAAACATTTCACTGATTTATTATGGCCAAGTCAAACAACAAGCTTGTGTTTTGGCCTGGTGGCATCCATCAGAGCCATGTTGGTTGACATGGCCAGAATAAATTGGTGAAATGGAGATTTGTCAACTCTGTCCAGAAGAAGTAAAACAAAAAGGAAACTCAGAGCAAAACATGGAAAATGTTCAATGTTCTTTTCCAAATCCTATCTGCTTGTGTGCTGTTTACACTGGTTATACCTCCAGACCCTAACCTGTGAGCAAACTGTTCACTATAATCGAATGATATTACAAAGTCTTATTGATTTTAGCCACATCAAGCGGATAAAAAATACTGCTACCCAGTGTTTGTCTTCAAGTGCTCAGAATCTTTAGAATCATGACGATTAAAACACATTACCTGGGAAAATGGGATGTCAAAATAAAAAAATAAAAAAAACGAAAAGGGAAAGAGCAGAAAAACAAAACGATGCATGTATGTACCGCAAATCGCGAGGTGCGTCTCCGGGTGGCACTCCGGACTGACCCGGGCGTGGCACTTTCCTGTTTTTCTCCTCTAGCTGTCCTGCCAATCTCTTTATGGCTGATCACAGGAGTGGAGGGAAGCGATGAGGAGTAATCACTGCTCTGACCACCATTACTGGCCTTAAGAGAGGAGAGAGCCGGAGCAGGCAATGAATGAAGTGATAATTGAGCAGTAAGGGGAGTTAATTAAGTTTGTTACAACAGCAAAAATAGCAGGACAGGATGGCAGGAAGCCTAAAGTATACTCAGTGAGAAAAGGTATACTTAAATGGAACAACTTAGTACATCTTTTTTCAGACTTTGGAACAGATGGTCCAGTAAGAGTCTTACCTGTCCTGGGAAGACACCTGACACTGGGGTGGAACCTCCAGAGTGACTGGGAGAGTTGGGGAGAGACTTACAGGAGGCCAACAGAGCAGCTTGCTTCTTGGCTGCCATGATCTTCTGAGCAGCTGTCGAACAAAATCCAAAACATTAGCCCTAAAAAAGCAACTACTGCAGCACAGTCCTCAGTTCTCTGGTCCAGCTCTGAGAGGGACACATACCATCAGTGAAGACTCGGTTCACGTTGAGGCCGTACGTTGCACAGGTTTCATAGTAAGTGCAGCGCCGCACATCTGAGCAGAGCTGTCTGGCCCTGGCATCATCGATTACTCTGGGGTTGGTGCTGCTGATCTTATCTGGGCAAAGCACAACAAAAGTCCACCTCTTCAAACATTTGAAATCAAAGCACACGTTGTGTGTGTGTGTGTGTGTGTGAGGGACTTACCCTGAGTGCCGACTACTACGAAAGGAATCTCAGAAACAGGCCGGTGGACAGCAAGCTGGTGGTAGATTTTGTAAACTTCCTGGAAGCTGGATTCATTTTCCAAACTGAAGACCAGGATAACTGCATCTACCCAACTTGCAAACTGAAAAGACGGAAGGAGGAGAAAAGTAGCACCCAGAATTATCAGGGGGAAGATGACAGTAAGGCACTTAATTAAATCAAATCTAAATTACAATCCACTTTTACCAAATTCAATCAGTTTCCAACCCACCTGAGCGCCTGGGAGCTCTGTCTCCTCTCTGATTATCATCAGGTGGCTCTGTCCGTCAACCAGGACGTCCTTAATGTACTGACGCCCTGTAAAAACACAGTATGAACATGTAAGACCTTGTAATGGACCTTTTTATTTTGACTTGTTATAACAGGAACATGAGCAGCATACCCTGGTTCTGGTCATGAATGATCTTAATATTGATATGATATATCGTCACTATGCACTGACATTGTTACAAAAACATAACTTCTGTATTTGAGGACATGTGAAGCCAACCTTCAGCGTTCTCCAGCTGCAGGTAACTTCCCGTCAAGTGTCTGTGGACCAGAGCTGACTTCCCGCTGCACAGACCTCCTAAAACACCCTACAGAGCACAAACACATACACACATAGAGACGATGAATTTAGCACTAATTCCATTAAACAGTTTGTCAAAGTTTTGTCCTAATTCCTACCAGGTGAAGCTCTTGTATAGGTTGGCTCATGGTCCACTCTTGACTGCTGGTGCACACAGCTGAAGACAAAAGAAATGAGGTTTGATTAATTAAAAGTAAAAAATAAGCTCAATGCAGTAAGGATTTGAGTTATTGGTAATATGATGCTCATTATACAGTATACATAAGACAACTTATTTTTGCTACAAGCTGTAAACTAACTCTTGGGTAGTCTATGCTAAAAAAAAAACCCACATCCACACACATCATGAGTAACCAGAGCTTTGTTTAGAGTCAATAATATGTGTTAAGTAGGCAAGTTGCATACCTCTGGTCACTGGTGTGACAAATTCAGCTAACCAGGCCCCACTCTTCTAGTTGTGAAGCTAAAATAAGCTGAGCTAAGCTTAACTTGAGTCTTTAGAGACAGAACACTGAAGGCATTTTGAATGAAAAAGTCCATAACGCCAGAGAAGGCAGTTGTATGACACATATCGCTCTGGTGGGCTGAGCCGTCATCATGTCCCAGTAATCTGTATTGAGCCGTAATAGAAGATGATGTCATGAAACTGTTGTGTTGGCAGTAGAGGTAAATCTATGGGGAAAATGGCATTTTAAACCTTATTTTGGGGCAAAATCGCTGAATTGAGCATTTTCAGGTGACCATTAAAAGTGAAGCTCTGGCTCTCTCCCCATTCTAAAGGAATGGGGCCTGGCCTTTTTAGCCTGAAATAACTGCCAGGGGGCATTGCCAAGATGGCTGCCGAGTGGCAAGACTTGCCTAAAAGGAATTTGGCTAAACTAAACAAGACCTAGACCTATTTCTGTAAATGTACAAAGAAGAAGTTGATATCAGATCAAGTTATAAAACAAGTCTGTTTCTCCAAAATGTTGCCGTGTTCCTTTAAAAGAGTGATTGCTGCCTGCTGGCCAGGTTTCCTCCGCCTGCCTGTAGACACACTGAGCAGTGTCAAGTGTGTCCAAGCTTCCCCACTGGGAGAAGGGAGGCTGCAGCTCTCAGACACTGAGCACCCAGAAAATTCAATCAAGTGTACAAATGTGTAAGTCTGCATGGGTTAGAGAGCATGCCAGATATCTTTAGTTTACCCTAACATTATCGGACACGCCATGTTTTTGAATTACATTATGGTCACCCAGCAAAAAAAAAACCCTAACAAGTCATTTATTCTTTAATTCAGTTCTAAAAACGTATCAATCTTTAAAAAGAAAGAATTCAACCAGCTGTGGGGAGGTAATTCATCTTATTCCCAGAGCAGTTTTGCTCATTTCATGAATTTTACAGAAGTCAGTGTCGACTGAAGCAAGACAGATCTGCCACTTGGAGCTCTGCGGTATTAAGAAGGTGAGACCTGATTCGAAAATACTTCTGAAAGGAGCAGATTTGCAACAGAACAAGTCAAACAACATAAAATATAAATAGTGTGTTAATACAGAATGTTTGCTCTGAGCTATTACTGTCTGTTATTGAGTCAGCCAGAGTTTTAATACTCAAGCAGCGATCTGCCTTATCCAGTATTGTTACGTTGTATTGACTATCATTTCTAAAATGTTCCATTAATAGACCAAACGGCAGCAGGAAAGGTGAAACTATTGTGCTGGTGTTTTTTTTTTTTCTCGTAAGAAAAACAAGTCGTGAGGGCTGAAATGTGAAGATGGATGTTTTTATACTGAATGATCAATGGAGGGATTCTAGTTACTTTAATGCGCGGCATCATTTTGTATCAGACGAAAAGGAAATGGCTCTGTTAGACATGATAGAAGATAACTGCTGATAAGTGACTCATCTGGTTACAGAACATCATGTTTAGGTTGAGGCAGACGTCAGCGTCTCCAGAGATGAGCAAACTCATCCCTCTGTTGGTTCTTCAGAGTCTTTGAATCACATCAAACGAGCACATAAAAAACAAAAGCTTATATTCAAACTGAGAGGAATATAGTGTGTCTAATGCAAATGAACTCGCTGTGAAATCCTCCAGTTTGACATCGCGAAGATGATCTATCACCATTTACTTTATGTTTAACAACTCAAATAGACCAGTGCCTGTGTTGGTTTTCTTTGGTTTCAGTGATAAGAAAATCCACTCTCCAGTGACACTATGATGACTGAGTGTTAATATTAAAAAATCTGTATTATGCTCAAAGTGTCACAATGATAAATAGTGGCACAGTTATGGCCAAATAAATCTACGTCACAGCTTAACTGTGATCATAATGATCCTCCAGCTGTGTGGGTTGATTGTGTGGCAGTCGGTTGAGTAAGTAATGCTTTATTAGATGTGGCTGATATTCTAAAATTAGACTTAACTAAATGATGTGACAAAAAAATTCATAAAGGCTGCACAGATTGCAAAACTTTGCTGCATGTGTTCCTCGAGTCATTGTGTGGGAGTTACAGCACTGTTGCAGATGTTAGAATTACTCTTATTCTTCCTACTCCACACCTCAAACTCTCAAATTTAATTCTGAGGTGCTCCACGCTCTATAGAAAATGTCAGTCACACGTCACCTTCCCCTCCTCTCTCATATTCAGTCACAATGTTTTGCAGCGATGAAATGATTCAGCCGGAGCATCATTATAGCACACCTCCACCAGGGTCAGGGTTGTGGATAACGAGAATCTTCAAACAAGGTGGAATAAGATGGAAAAGTTCACAGATGCCAAGGAAACGATAGATCCAAAAAATTCCTAAAACACTTTGATTTCTTTTATGATATATTACTTGCAATACTTTCTGACAGTGAGAGTTTTTTTCTTTTCTTTTTACATTTTAAAGGTTTGACTTGCTGACTGTGGTTGCACTTAATATTCAGGTTAGAGTGCCTGAGCTCTAACCTCAGTAGAATATCAGCAAAGGTGCCTCTGTGAGTGGACACTCAATAAAGTGTCCCACACACACACACACACACACACACACACACACACACACACACACAGCCATGAAGGACACGTCTGCAGATATGAGGCCGAGTAGAAAAAAGACAAATGATAAACACACACACTCTCTCTCTCTCTCCCTCTCTCTCTCTCTCTGAATGGTCACGTTGTGTTCGGGCGGAGCCACGCCGTCGTACACCTCTCACAGAGACACAGATTCTAACTTTAAACCCCCTCATCCCCATCTTTGGGCAATCCCCATGTCCTCCCCACTCCTCCACACTCTCCCCTCTATCAGTGGCGTCACACCATAGACCAAACAGCATCTCTCACGGCTTGCTGTTGCCATGGCAACTCCATTTTCCAGAAGCCTCCAGCCCGGGTCTCTATACAATAAATGGTCTCTCATGGATACAGCGACGTGTGTGAGAGGCACAGAGACACGATGTCCACCTGCGAGGCTGATAATAAGCCAGCGTGTGTCTGTACACATTTGGACCATGGTGACAAACAATTTCTGAATCAAATTTAATCGATAATGCTCGTCTATCGTCAGAAAACTGACATGATATGCTGAAATTACAGGTTCAACACAGCTCAACACTTAAACACAATATAGCATCGGAGAATGAATAGGCTCCATTTGAAGGCTGATTAACTCCATGCACAGAGCAGGAAGTAGCAGGTCTCCGCTCCCCTCACTCCTCCGATGAACACAGCTCTGTGTATCCCCAACCTTAATTATTCATGTCCCACTTACTACTGACAAATTATTCAGAGCTTACTCCGATGCCACACTCTCTGTCATTTTCTTTAGAATATATCAATAAAGATTAAAGATTGATAAAGTTGCATAATTTCCTGTATCTTAAATGGAGAACTCTGAATATTTCACAAGGTGTTTCCATAATTTTTGACAGGACCAAACTCATTTCTATTTGTTTTGGGAGTGTCAGGATTTGGGGAATTCCTCATAACATACATTAGTAAAAGTGCTGAGACTGATCAGGAGATGTCACCCTTTCCACTATTAGAACAGAGGCTCTTCAACTGAAGCTGATGAAGAACAACTTGTACTATATTTTAAAGCTTTGTCTGCAGCATTACTGATGTTAAAGATTCTATTCATGACTGGTTTTAGTTTAGTTGTACGTGTGTCATATTTTTATATTTACTTTTTATTTACAGTTAAACAATATCCTGTTCATTTCTCTACCAGACGTCTTGGAGGCCCAAGGAAGATGATTAAATTGGCTTTTAGATACTTTCTTTGGTAAATCTAGTGATCATCATGGGGCTGTCATGATAACCCTCATTGTCAGTTAATCTGACGAGTCCAGTTGTTGATTGCTATCAGAAAACAGCAAATGTACCCATGACAGTTTCCTCCAAAACCACATCTTCAAAAAGCTCATTCTGTCCGAGTCTTGGTCCAAAACCCCCAAATGCTGAGAATTATCAAATAAGGTGAAGAAAACCAGGAAAAAAGAATCTTTGGGAATTTTTTTATTGAAAAGATTATAGTATTAATCGATAATCAGAGTCGTTTCTTGCCTGATCGAATAATCAGCTAATTGTTTCAGCTCTAGATCATTAATAAATCTGAGTTATGGTCCACCCTCATGTGCCTGACAGAGTGAAATCTGACAGTTAATGAGGTAAAAGCCACATAACTGTTTGAAACATGCAGCTCTTTTAACAACTCAACCTTTATTACATTATACCTGCCATACTAATATCAGTGATGTCATTTTATTTTGAAAGTTTGCTCGGTTATTTCTTTCTGCAGCTATGATAGAAGAAACTTCCTATATTTTTTCTCAAGGCCTGTGTTGAATTTCAATAAGTTAGATAAGATTGTCACCATATGATCACCACATTTCACCTTTTAGATACACTGACAGTATCTCCACATCCCCACCAGATCCCTCAAAGGCATGAAAGGTAGACCTGATCTCAGGCAAGCTGTCATTCAGCTGGAGTTAAACCAAACGTGTGCATACAGAGAAAGTTAAATGATCTGAGGAAACAACAGCAGCTTATTCCAACAGAAAATTATCACAGAAGACACTTTTAGCGCTATAACCAAATTCAAATCTATTTGGTAGGAAAATCAGCATTATAAAGTCAGGCTGATGATTGAAAATCACAACTGTACACACAAAGTAAAGCATTTGAGCATCATTGGGACTAAATGTGGTCAACACAGCTCCAGAGAGGGCAATGTAAGTGACACTAACTGTGTGATCCTGCAAGGAAAATGCTCATTATAGTTGCTTAAATTTCCATCCAAGTGGGCCCTCTATTGTAATTTTCCCCTTTATTTTGTTAGGTCTGTGCAGCACTGTGGGGCTCAAAATCAATAAGAATGAAAATGTATGAAATCAAATATCAAGCCTGTCATAAAGTTCTGTGTCCAGATGCAGTGGATGCACGAGGCCTTACCTTCCTCCTCACTCGAGCCTCTTTCCACAGCTGGATAGAGGGGGGGTGTAGTGTTGGCACTGGGCGCCGCAGCTGCACTTTTGGTGAAAATGCCACTGATGAACTTCAGCATCTTTCGGTCGCGAGGAGGAGCTCGCTGGATTGTTCCTCCCTGGCCCTCCTTCCCCTTCTTCAGGTCCTCAGAGGGGGAATGTAGGTCGCTGTTGTCTAAGGTACGACTTGTACCTTTCCTTTGAGGCCTGGACACATCGGTGGCAGGAGGTGTAGGGAAGGAAACAGATACCGTCTTAAACCTCTCCCCCTGAGGGCTGTCCCTGGTCATGATGCCTGAAAATCCTCCGCTCATGGGAGCTCCGGGGCGGATGAGCGTGCCCCTGCCGTCGCTGTCGGCCCAGGACGCCCTGTAAGGCCCCAGAGTTGTAGCTGCCATTAAGGGGGACTGGTCCCCCATACGGTTATCCCTTCGATCCAAAGTCTTAGCAGAATGATACAGGCTTGTGTTGGTCTCTCTGAGTTCCCTCCAGCACGCCGAGTTGCCTCCTGTGTGGGACCTCATCATGACTTCAGGACGCTGGCTGACCTGCGGCGGGATGGAAAAAGGGAGGCTGCAACGTGAGCGGCTGCTCAGGTCCGCTCCATTTTCACCCTTCAGGAACAGCATGGGGGGCTCTCTGTAGAGCTCCGTCTTTGGGCGCAAGGCTTCTGAGCGAGGCCCCTCTCGGCGCACCGTTCCCTCAGAGGTAGTCCCTCCATACACTTTGACCATCTGCCTGACAGGTGCATGTACAAAAGAAGTGTCTTTGCTTTTACCGACTGATACAATGTCTTTTTGGTGTCCATGAGTTTCCCTCCTCTCAAGCTTCCCCCTGTTCTCAATGGGGCTGCCATATTTGACCTGTTCCACGTCTTCCTCCACCTGTGTGTTTTCTTTCTCCAGCACTTGAGTACATACAGGTCCTTCATCCTTTTCAGGGGCATAGCTCAGCTCCTTCTCCTCCTCCACCTCCTCCTCCTCCTTCTTAGGGCTCCCTTCCCCCTCTGGAAGAGCCTCCCTCCGGTTCCCTGCTACATCCTCCTCTGGCACAGCCTCAACCTTCACCAGAGTGAGGGAAATGAGGTAGGTGGTGCGTCTCTGTGGGTTGGCTGCCTTGCTCATCGGGACAGCAGACTTCAGCACAGTGGCACCTGCGCTCTGACCTAGCCAGACCTGCCCACCTCAGTCATGGCAACCGGGACAAGACTGAAGCAGAGGAGAGAGAAAATCTCAGATCAAACAGAGCTATCTGATCAAGCCCTCTGGAGCTGATTGTGTCTGATATCAGGCCTGTGCACCTGACAGGAACCTCAGCTTCCTTTTAAAATAAAGACGTTAGGACTCGTGGGGAAAAAAATGAGGGATGCTTCGAATTGCAAATTTCAGAATATATTTAAAAGGGTGGCCCAGCGGTGAAACAAGTCTAGACTGTTTTTTTTAATGCCTCCATTAATCCTCCTCAATGCACACTGCTACTACTGGTCTCTACCACTGATTCATTCATAATCCTCCCCTCTCTTTGCTTTGCTTACCTTCTGTAACTCACCTATTCTGCACAAATCTGACACGCAGACACACTGATGGATACAAGGAAACATTTCTCTTTACTGTGTTCATGTCTCAGCCTGGATTATGCAACAGTCAGTACATTCGCTTGATCCTTTTCTTGACTAGGACTTCAAACGAATATTGGCCGAATAATGCCACATTACCACAGTATGTATCTCGTCTTTCGCTCATATCATACCTTCATTTTCCCCTGAAGAATATCCATTGCACACCCTTGTACATCCGATTTGATGAAGAATTTATCTCGCCATCAGATTACCGTTCATATCAAACGACACATCAAACAAGGCTGAGAAGAAAAAAAGGAGCTCCTGCTCATGAGTCCAAGAGAAAAAAACAGGTGAAAGGGAACAGGCTGTAAAAACATCAAAATGGAAATCATTCACTTGTCACGAAGCGTCTGGCAGCTGGAGCCTCCGTTCGACAATGTCATGCATAAAATTATGTATGCACGGTGTGAGGGTCACTGGGAGATGCTGAAAAACATCTGTTGTTATGTCGCCAGAATTTTTTCTTTTAAAAAAGAGAGAAGTCGCCAGATTTTTGCAGCCCAAGCAATGTTTCCTTGTGCCTGTATCCCTCTGGAGAGCAGCTCCTCTCGTTCACCGCATCCTCTCCTCCGAGTGCCTCATCCAATTAGCAAGTCAATAAAATGTGTCTGTGAGGCAGAGGAAGCCCACCAGCTCACCACAGCCCCTCCTCCTTTTTTCCCTCTTCTCGCTGCCACAGAGCCTTGCAGCCCCCCTGCTAGCCCACCGTTAGCCTGCCGCACACCCTGCTCCACACTGGATCCAGCCCCGGCAAACAGGATGGGGATGAGTGGCTCGCAGTGAGATGATGGTGGAGGACGAGGTGGTCCTTGCCCACGTTCATTGGGTTTTTGTCTGTGCCGACACAACAAAAGAGGCAGGGGGGAGAAAGAAAAGAGCCTCAGCGCTGCTCCTGCCAGTGCATCTGCTTCGGTCTCCAGCTCTTTCTCTCCTCCTCAGAGCGATTTATGAGCAGCTCCTGCTCTCTCTCCCTGCTTCACTGTCAGTCCCCTCAGAGGCAGAAAGTGAGGATGCACAGGAGGGAAAGATGTCTATGGATCAATGCAGCGGGACATAAAGTACAGGGAGAACAAAAATGTGCAGCAAGGGAAACTGAATTATGTAGCATATAATTAAACTCCGTCGGGAGAAGATACTAATTTGGGTGCGCAGGTGACGCTGCAGGAAAGAAGAGGAATATAAAAAGGGAGAGAGAAGGAGAAAATGTGTGTTGTGAAAATAAACCATAAAAGAAAACATTCTCCCATCACTGCACAATCTCTCTTCAGGGGGAAGCCAATTCATCTTCCCCCTCTGTTCGACTCCTCGTCATTAACCTGTCAACAGTTTCTTGAAAAAAAGATTCAAAAATCAAGTTAATTAGCATTTTTCTTTGTCACTCAGCTAAACACGAGGATCCTGAGCCTCTATCAGTGAATCAGATATTTGAAGCCATCAAAACACAGCAATTACAGCTAAATAAGATTAAGCTGTGAACCTTGCAGGGCGAATGCAAAAATAGATGCTGTTGTAAATATCTCATTTGGAATACATAAAGATTGTGTGTGCACGTTAATATTTCACATGGCCTATTTAGGTCAGAAGCATGTAACAAATAATGTTTCAGTTGTCAAGGTTTGTAGCTCAGCAGGGTGAAGATCCTGAACTGAAAAGATCCTTCTTTGAATAACACGTCAAACAGCTGCAGCTGGAGTTCTGCTGCAGTCAAATGCTACTGAGTGAATAATTTCATTGCTTCAAGGATGAGTTTGACATTTTGGGTCATTGACACCATTTTCATGTGTCAGCTAAGAATGTAGCTGGAACCAGCTGCCAGTTAGCTTAGCTTAGCATAAAGAGGGGAAACAGAAGAACAACTAGCTTTGGCATTTCTACACTTCACAAATCACAAATTAGCTGAGAAATAGTATGTTTCTTAAGCTTTAGTGATGCTGGTGTCCACTCCTTATGCTAAACTAGGCTAAGCTAACGGCTACTGGCTCCAGCTACACATTTAGTGAAAAGTAGTGTCACTCTTCCTCTCCAACTCCCAGCAAGGAAGCTAACAAACAAATAACCCATAACGTCAACAGCTAGCTGCCTCATCCCCTCCCCGTTTCCAGTCTTGATGATACGATAGATAAGTTAACGAGCTGCCGGTGGTAGCTTCATATTTACTTTACAGAAAAATAAGAGTGATACCAATTTTCTCATCTAACTCTCAGCTAGAAAGCCAATAGGCATATTACCCCAAATGTTGAATTATTCCCTCAACTTACACGCAGCCTCCGTCATTTAAAGGTACACTATTCGACTTTTTTTTACAGGCCTACAACAAGAAAGAGACATGGATCCTGACACGTGAACAAGAGCTTTAGATGTAGACCTGCTTGAAAGCTACATGTTTACATTTGTTTTTGTTAAAAACAGGCTTGTATTTTGAACATTGTACTAAAAAAAAGTCCAACACACACAACAAACATCAGGGCAGGTCATCAATACTTGTTTCCAAACTATATGGACGCTTTTTCTGATAAGGACAGGCTGAACGAGTTACATAGTGAACCTTCAAAGTCTCAAGATAAGCCTCGCTCGTTAGCATGCTTACTTCAATAGATATCTCTCCAACACAATACAAACCCATCTTCCACATTACGTCAAACTGTTGTTTCTTCACATTCTGTTGATGATTAGTTATTTTTTTAACGTTTTGAACAAAAACTCTTACTTTTTGTACCTTTTAAATTTGGGAATATTTTTAGTTTTTTTGTATTGGTTCATTCATGAGACAACAAATAATTTAAAGGGCATTTTACTACCATGTAAATATAAAGGTAAATGTTCGATTATTGTCATTTTGAATATACCCGTGTTGTAAAATGTGTTTGTTTCAAGTTTGAGAAAACAACCTATAGTGATGTCATCAGGGACTGGACTTTAGACATTTTTGTGTGAGTGTTTAGCAGACAGGAACGGTCTAACAAAAAGACACCATCGATTTCCATTTTGTGAAACACAATAGCAATTCACTCGGATTAAACCAAAAAAGAAAACATCTCTCCGATTCAGACAGCCCCATTCGTTCACTCTTTATTTGTCAATATTCAGGACAAAAGCAGTCTAATGAAGTTACTGGGTCTTTTAGTTGTTGTTTCTTGTTTCTTTTTGTTAGTATTTAAAATCACTCTTTGTATTTTCAACCAACATTTCAGTCCGTTTCAGTTTCCATGGGATCACAGTCATTCATTTTATATGGACTGGCATCTGTACAATAATACACAAATGAAATCTGAATGTGATTAAAAGGTCTTTTTATTTACTTGTAGTTGCAGTGCTGGTTGATTTCATACGGTTTTAGCAAATAAATGTTAAACATGAAATGAAGTCGAACCCTTCAATCCCTCAATAAAAGAAACAATTTATTTCACGTTATGAGAGCTTTTAAGGGCAATACCAGTATTTTTGTCATGTGTGTCTATCTTGTGCGTTTTCCTACTTCTACTTTATGCTATCCTTTCTTTTCCTCATGATTTTCTTTCAGCTTAATGCCCATCACAGGCTTATGTTGTTCTTGTTCTTTTTTTGTAGGAAAATATTAATACAAATAAAAAGTCACTGACAATTGACTCTTCTAACCCTGAGGTGTCACTTCTGTCAGACTTTGTTCAGCCTGAAACACAAAAAAGATGACATCTCGGCTTCCCTCTGTCTAAACACTGTACAAAAATAATAACAGCAACATTTCAGAGGGGATAACAGATGTTTCTGTGCATCAGTCCCTGCTGTCGAGACTGATACAGAAATCAAACATGAAAAACACTGGTACTGTCCTTGAAGACATGACATGTTAATGTCATTAATTGTGACATTTACACGTTGGGAAGCATGCCAGTGATCCTTAAGTTCACTCCTCTTCTGTTTTTAATTCCATTCCCCCGCCTTTAATCCTTTTTGATGCGGGAGTAAAAGAAAAAAATATCCCAAAGCAAAACCCAGACGTCTTGAAAGGCAATGCACTGAATGAAACTGAAATCCTTTATGGTTAGGCCAGGTCTAAACTTAGACACTGTTACCTCTGGCTGCATGTTTAACCGCATCACTTCAGCTTTTTGTCTGAGTCAATGTCTCCCCATCATGGAAATATGGATGGTCTAGGGCATTCAGGGCAGATATTCTTTTGAAGGGGTCAAAGGTCAGCATTTTCTGTAGACGAGAGAGTAGCAGGTTAGATTTCAGATATCAAAGCAACAGCTTTTAACATCTTAAGAAATACTCTTATTCACTTTCTTGCCAAGAGTTAAATAAAGAGGTTTAGACCACTCATGTATCTGACCATTAGGCAGCAGCAGGTTAGCTTAACTTAGCATAAAGACTGGAAACAAGGGAAACACCTTGCCTGGCTCTGATTAGAGGGAACAAAAACAGTCCTACTAGCCCCTCTAATGCTCATTAATTAACATGTTGTATATCATCTTTCTTGATCCTTATGATTTAATAAAAAGACAAATTACTGAAGGACATCTATATTTGGAAAGGACCAGTTGCCAGGCAACCACAAGAAACTACAGGAAGTTACAGGTCAAAGATATTTACTCATTTAATAATACAGAGGAAAGTACATAAAATAAATTCTGTGGAAAGTCACCAAAATAAGCTAGTCATTAGCTTTCTTTTCTTAATAGGATTTAGTTATTTTAATAACTAAAATAACATCGCTTCATTTTGCCCTTGATCATATATTATCTACATATTATTGAGAGGCATTGTAAAATATACTGACCACTTTGGACACATTGGAAAAGTTTTTGGATTCAAAATTTTATTTTGGGTTACTACTTGAACAGGGTTACATGCTTTAACGCTCAAAAAACACAGAGCATCTGTGCTAAATGAATTCTTAACTTGCCGAACTAGTCACTCGGCATACATTATGCAAATATGTGACATGGTGATGTAGTGTGATGTCACAAAGTCACAGATTTAAAAGCGGGACTACTAACAAGGTGTTTCAAGAGCTGTGTTTTCTGTTGGAGAGGGGAGCTTCTGTTGGTGCAGACTTCTTTTTTACTGTACAAGATCATATATGAAACACATAATGTCATAATAGGTCTCCTTTAAGTCTTATTTTCAGTTTTACCAAAGAATGGACCTGTTGAAAGTCCATCTGCTCTTTCCTCTAGTTTAACCAGCTGGTTATTTAACATTAGAGAATTTCTCATATTGCCCCAGTGAAATTCTTGTGGTTTGTGTTGAACATCAGCAGACTATGAGTCGAACAAATACTTCCTGACTCTGAGGTGACTTGCTTGTTACTGTCCTGATTTCAGCTCTGTACACATCTCATAATGAATTACCATGTATGATGGAGTGTCCCTTTAATTTTTAATTCTGGTAAAGTAAAGTAAAGTCTTACCAGCAAAAGTTGTGCCCCCTGCTCATCTATCTCTGGAACAAAGTCAGTGATTGGTCGAGGTAAGAGAGGGGGAAAGTTTTTTCTTGAGAGTGTAACATCGGTGGGCCACTCCTCCTCTGCTGGCAAGCCAATAACTCTGAAAAAGAGAGATCATCGTCAGTGAAATAATATTAATCAACTGCCAAAGTCAGGTGAATGTGATGGAAACAATTTGTTACTCACTCGAGAATTTTGCCAAGCTGGTCCACTTCTGATTCTCCGCAGAACAAAGGTCTAACAGACAGACAGAAAGTTTGTACCAAAGTCAAAATGTTGAAGCAGATCTCATTTAATTAGCTCACATGTGTTTGTACTTCCTGTTTGTGCAGGAGGTCGAACAGTAACATGGTGTCCTTCAGACGCAGATTAGCAGGCTGGCATGAAGGACAAATTGAAGGATCCCACTGATCAAGTTTGCAACGTCTCACCAAATGACACTTGTTAATTGTTTTTGATATTGTAAGCTATAACATTATAACGATGTGCCTCTGATCCATCAATGTATCATTATGTAATCACCATCATTATACTAACTGTTCCCAAGACAATTATTCTCAGACATGAATCCCTTTATGCAATTACACAATGCATCATATAAACCACTAGATGGAGCTACTGTGTATGTGCTGCACTGGCTATCTGCTGATCTGGGAGAGAGGTTGTGAATAATTAGCAATTAGAAATCATATAATACTCCAAGCATATAGACGGAGACACATTTAAATTACATGACATGATTACATGTCGAAGTGTCCTTGGGCAAGATACTGAACCCCAAATTGCCCCTGATGTGCTGTCGGCACCTTGCATGGCAGCCACCGCCATCAATGTATGAATATATGAATTGATGTGAGTCACTTTGGACAAAAGCATCTGCCAAATGCCCTAAACTTTAAATGAAGCATCCATTTACCATAATCAATACCAAATTTGGTCTGTTATGTCTTATAATTTAGCGTTAGCATGTTTGGGACTATAACAAACTATTTGAAAAGAAACATACTGTAATGTTCACCAGATTATGAGCAAAAATTGATATTTAACATGTCTTCAAATATTTAATGTACTTACTTTTTTCTCTACAGTATCCAATCATGTCAATTTAAGCATGATTAACCTTTCTAGACATTTTAGTTACATCGAGGCGACTCCAAGCACTTTTCTGATAGGGAAAGATGTTATCTTTGATTTAATTTGAAGAAATCAGCAGCGAATTAAAACACAAGACAGGAAAAGACATCTTTAATCACAATCTTCACCGAACAGTAACCTAAATCTAACAACAAATAAAAAGTTGAACATGGTCCTTTGCTTTGTAAGGCCCTGCCTATGTTCCATGCCACCGGATTTCCAGATTGGAAAAAAAACGTTGCCTTGTGAACATTATCCAAGCTATGTTTTAATCCGAAACGTATTTGGAAAAGTATATTAGCATAAACGTATTTTGCCTGAGACATGTTTGGTATGTGTGGTGTGGATTATTCTGCTGACTCACTTGCATCTAAACATCTCGGCAAAGATGCAGCCGGTGCTCCAGATGTCCACAGGTGTGGCGTAACTTGACTGCAGCAGAACTTCAGGAGGTCGATACCACAGCGTGACCACCTGGGGGAAAAACAAACACATCCATCAGCAGGTGTACGACCGAATGATTTGAGCACGATTAAAGAAAACAAAAGTCAGGAACCAATAAAATGTTATAGTAAGACACAGAACAGTACTTTTTGTTTAAGCCTGTTCACAACAGTAACCAAAAAAACATTTCTGATGACTGTTTTCCAAAGTTTAATGCACCAGACTTCCTTCCTTCAAGTTGGCTGCGCTAAAAATCACATACTTTCCCTTTTTTCTGCAAATTTTATATTCAAAACACAACAAGCTTTTAGTGTTGCCAAGTGAGTTCTTACCACGGGAGTGAGGGCCATGTGGCAGCTGTAGATCCTGGCCAGTCCAAAGTCAGCCAGCTTCACCTGGCCCTGGCTGGTCACCAGAATATTCTCTGGTTTCAAGTCTCGGTGCATCACACGGTTCGAGTGAAGGAATGCAAGACCACACAGCAACTGCCTCATCAGGTCCTGCAGAGTAACACCGTTATACTTCCACTGAGGCTACAGTTTAACAGACTTCAAATTCTAACATATTTGACAGATTATGAAGTATAGTTTAGATACTGTTTCGGTCAGTTCTTGCCTTAATGTGTCCAGGAGATAGTCCTGCAGTTGGGGCCCTCTCTAGGTACGTCTTGAGGTCTTGGTCCACATGTTCAAACACCAGAGTGACTTTAGTCTCCTGGTCTGACCTCTGGGTGGCACATACATCCATTAGCCTGTCATGTAGAATAAAAATTGACTTCTGTGAGGTGGCGGTGTTCACAGTGAGTTTTAGACAGCACACACAAGACTTTAGTGACGGTCTTACCTGACCACATTGGGGTGGTCAAACTGCTCCAGCCTTCTCAACAGAGCGACCTCTCTGACTGTGGAGACAGGGAGGCCATTTTGGTCCGTCTGGACACGCACACTCTTCAGAGCCACAAACTGCCCGCTCTCTGTGTCTCGGGCCTTATAAACTGTCCCGTAAGCGCCTCCTCCGATCTCTGCCACTGGCTCATACTGGATACTGGTGCCGTGGGCCATGGCCAAGATCAAACAGACTGAGACAGGGCAGAAGAGTAGGGCAGACAAATCAGATGTAAAAGCTATTAATTACAAGAATGAGATTATTAAAAGGGATTTTGAAACATCACATCAATGTGCAGCCTGGAGCTGTTCTATTGAAAATACTGCAAAATCAACAATGGAGGAACTGGGAAACCCCATCCTTATTTTATACACATCACTGTGTAATAGTAGAAAACAAAGACCCCTTTCACACTCACCAACCAATCACTCAACCCAAACCTACCCATTACACAGATGTATGCAAAGACAGTGTAGTTGAAACAGATCAAAACAGACGGCTGAAGACAATACAAGACAAAGACAAGACACACATAAAAAACATCCAACATCTGTAGATTCAATGACAATAGTAAACCAGAATACCCATTGTCCATCAGTTCTCTGTACTGGTAAAAAAAATAGCAAGTTTTTCCTCACTCAGATCGAGGGGCTAAGGACAGAGGATGTCGCTTGCCGTACAGATTGTAAAGCCCACTGAGGCAACGTGGTTGTGATTTTGGGCTTCATAAATAAAATTGATTTGTAAAGGAATAAACCCCACTCATATATTGTCTCTGATTAGCTGGTGAATGTTTAGTAAGAAAGACAAACTGGCTTCAGGCTAAGAATAAAACACTGCAGAAGCTGGACTTCATTGCCTTTCTACTCCAAACCTTTCATGTTCAAAATGAGCAGTAGCTCCTCTGCAGCTCTTGTGCTTCAATATCAATTTCTGAATGAGTACAGAGCTGATTTTGAGCTGGCAGCAGCACGTCTCAGAAGAAATGTTTTTGTTGTTTTCTCTAAATTCAGTGAAATACATGTCTATTGTAACTCTATTATACTTTTGCATCCAAATGACAGCCGCTTGTTAGCAAAGAGTTGTCAGTAAACAACAGCCCCTTATCAGTGTCCAATGACGAGACATGAATGTGTCATATAGACCAGTCAGCCTCAACATTAAAACGGCTGATGGGTGATTTGAATAATATTGATCATTTCATTACAAAAGCACCTGTGAAAAGGTGCGATATATTAGGTGGCAAGTGAACAGTCAGTTCATCAGGAAACATGAGAAAGTGTATCAGGCGGGTGGTTTCATTGGTTGAAGTTCTCAGCTGTAATATTTCACAAACATCAAGCTTGTAACACTAAACAACAGAGGACAAGGGCTGTTCTTTAGTATTTCCATTTGTAAAACAAACTGCTTCTTGCTGTCAACGACTGTGTAGCACTTAGAGAGCTGCTGTATTCAGGAGGGGAACGCTGTACAGCTCAACAACCTGGTTGATGTGCCACAGAGCTGACTGCACCATTCCTGTACCAAAAAATACTGTTTCAGCTATTCAGAGTGGTTAATGTGAATAAAATATATTTTTATGGAATGTTCAATTTTTTGTATTTTGATACTTTATTAATACATATTGCAATACAATAGATTCGCTCTTCAAAAATGTCTGGATAGGAATGACTAATCAATCTAATTCAAATCTCAGGTCTTCATCACAGCGGTATGAAACTGCTGCTCACTGATTTTCAACTCAAACAGAGATAATTAAACTACAGTGTAAACACTACAGTTTATCCCACAGTAGAGACATGTATATTTTATAATGGTGTATATAATTGCCCAACTCAATCATCTATATCAATTAAAGCCTAATACAATTGGTTTTAATTTCCTCTCTGTTGGTTAATAAAGTTAAAGTAAATATAATCATCAACACAATCAGGCTGCTACCAACTACACATTCAAAATCTTAAGACCTGCATCAGCCGACTTTTTAGCCTCTTGGTAGCAATGGAACGAGCTAAACACACCATAAACGCTCATTTAGCCGCCTGTAGAATTTAAATCCGATACCCTCTGTCTTTTTTAGTTTTATTTCGGTCTCCACTGACTCCTGAGAGAAATATCTGTCTCTTTAGCTGACAAATGGGCCTTTATGTTCACATACCAGAGGGGTCTTTTGTCTGGTGCTGAGTAATGGCGGTACAGTCATTTTGTGAGAGCTCTTTCGGGGGGAAAACAGCTGCCTGCCTGGGATTGACTGGAAGTGACTCCAGTAGCAGCAGTGAGATAAGACAGTAAAGTTTTTTTGGGCCATAAAATCAAAATACTTCAGATACTCAACCCCTCTGTAGAGCTGAGGAGAACTGCACTGTAGAGAACTACTTTTCTGTGCAAGTATATATTGCATACGGTGTGTTGCTTCACCCACCACTAATAAATAACACAAATCAGTATATTTCAGCTTTACTGGCAGCAGGAGTTAACTGTGCATGGAGCTAAATGCACAACATTTTAAGGCTAGCTACACTGGCCTCTATTAGAGTGAAACCTCAAAAGAGCTCTCAGGTATTTTTGGTGCAAAGTGCTGAAATGTCTGACAGATTTCTCATCCATTTCTTTATTCACATTCACCAAATGTTTTACAATTCACAAGCTAAAGGACAAAGTACCTGACCTCCGAAAGAAATCAAATGGTTCACTAAACGGGACACCATTTTATAGGAAATACACTTAACACAGGACCCTGCCAGCGTCAACCACTCAACCTTAACAGTGTTTTTTGTCCCATTGCTTCTAACTTGTCTCTGGCCACCACCTCCGTCCATTTGCCCTCCTGCCAGGCAGCAGGCATACAACCAGAAAGAGCATCACCCTCTCCTTCCTTTCCTTTGTCCAACTCTCAGCCTTGAATCTGTCAAACCGGTTCGGAACACC